>CAJNIZ010022947.1:1551-18658 GCA_905231905.1 Symbiodinium pilosum
TTCCATTTTCTTTTCCATCATCCCTATATACCCCCAGTATACTATAGTAGTTTCCATTTTCTTTTCCATTTTCCCTATATACCCCCAATATACTACAGTAGTTTCCATTTTCTTTTCCATCATCCCCTATGTTCCCTAAGTCCTAGCGATTTAGGAGCTACATCTGGCCCAAGCTGTTCTCATGGTGGCCTTTCAGGGCCTGGGCTGGAGCCCGCACGAGGGTATTCAGGAGCTACCCAGACCCCCTAAAGGATCCCAAAAAATGGGAAACCCCCCCAAGGTGCTGGATCACCCGAAACTTGATGACTTCAAGCGGAGGCAGTGGAAGAGCCCACAAGCCCCAAACGCTGAAGTGACCCCAACAACACTTACACTCTAAAACCTGAAGCCCCTGATTTCCAGAAAGCAAGCCTCACGCTTCAAGTTTCCTTACCTTTGCGTGGTCCTCGTTCACCGAATAACAGACATGTGAGGAAACGCAGAATCCAAAAAGTATACCCATACAAACTGAGGGTTTGGGTCTTGGGGATCTTGAACGTGAATCTCAGTATGTTCACACTGAGGCCTCAATTGGCCGCCGCTTAGTGCCCGTCCAAAACGGCCTCGACTCATCTACCAAAAGTGTGGGTAAGGCTTTCTTGATTGGGAGCCTCTTCAGGAACTTAAATTAAGTTATCATACTGGATATATATATATGATACCTAATATGGTCCCCCTAAATTAAGCTACCATAATGGGTATATATGGTACTTAAGAAGGTTCCGCCAATATAGTGACCTGAATTAAGTTCCTTAACAGCAGCTCAGCTTGGGGTCTAACAGGATTCCTATAGTGGCACTGTACTGCCCAAGTACATACTACACGAGCTACAGCCAATATGTCTACATAGTTTATTGGATATGGGCTCCTTGTTTGGGACTATGTTACAAACTAACTACCAGAGGGACCCCTATGTCCACTGTTAAGGGTCCCACCCTAAACCCCCCTAAACCCTCCCGACAATCCGTTAAGCAGGCTAATGTTGACCGTAGTACATATGGGGGGTTTCTCCCAAAATTAAGGCACATAATATTTTGGTGTCCACATTGGGGTCGTCTTATTTTGGGGAACTACCATATGAGTAGCGTTTCTTTGGTGGTTAAGCACAGTAAGGTTATACTCCTTATATAAGATACTATACCCCAAAAGGAGGATATAATCTTACTCCATATATATTGGGTACCATAGTATCCCCAAATAAAGTACTACTCATATCAATACCCAGAGCCTTAGACCCAAGGTGGGGCTCCGGGTTTATGAGGTTTGGGGCTTCGGCTTAGGGTTCAGGGCTTTGGGTTTTAGAGTTTAGGATTTCGGGTTTAGGATTCAGGTTTTAGGGATTCATGGTTTGAGGCTTAGGGTTTTGCGGTTTGTGGTTTTAGTTTGCCCTTAGGGCCCAAGTATAAACGCAATCCAATACTATATGTTGAGCCCAAAACCTTTCTTTGTACTTTGGACCCGATCAAGTTCTATCACTGTGCGTGGACCCTGCTCCATTTTTCTGTACTGTCAAAATGCGAAAACTTGAGCTGTTTGTCTTGTTGGTCTCATAACCTGCTCCTGCATGATGATTGCTCTTTAAGGGCCCAAGTCCGCTAAATATTGTGCCTCAGATCCCAAGTACTAGAACCTGAATGGTTTTTGGTACCTACAGCCCTAACATTTGGGCCCTTAGACCCTTGGGGTGGGATTCTTGAGCCTTTGCAGAGTCCGGAACTTGTTCCAGCAATATCCAGCCTGCTTGCTCGCAGACGTGACTTAAACCAACACTACACCCCAAGTCGTCGCAGCACGGTAAGCAGTTGATATTTAGCAACTGAGAAGTTGTTTTCCGTCCTCGGAGTGCTCTTTCCAGCAATGAAGAACACCCTCTTCTTGGAAGAAAATCGGCGGCATCCTTGTCTTGAGAAGTGTGAGGTTCTTCTCTTGCCGATTTGGTGTCTAATTTCCCGTTATGGTCTGCCTCGGCCTACTCCTGCAACTACTAACATACTTCTACCACTGCCACTGCTACTGCTACTCCTACTGCTGTTTATCCTCCTCCTTCGTCCTCCTGCCGCTCGTGCTGCTGTTGCTGCAACATGTGTTGCTACTGTTACTGTTGCTGTTACTGTCACGCGCACACACACACCGTACTATCCGAATCCTCTTGAGCATGACAATGGCTTGCACGGCAGAAACTGAGGTGGCCTAAACCCTAAACCCCTAAACCCAAACAACTTGCCAGTGGCTCGTAGGGAACGAAGGAATGTGGTACAGGAAGTAGTATACATATTTCATGGCATGGAGACTACCACCCTACAAAGAACTGATAAACCAGCCATACTAATACTAAACACGCTTCCCACAAGAGACTTATATTGGGGAGCATTGCAAATATTCGGGTTGGGAAAAGGGGTGTTTAACATCACGGAGAAGGATAAACTTCCTAATCATCTCCCTGATATTAACTACACCCCTAATACTAAGCGTTCCCACTATGATATAGCATGCCAGTGGGATATTGAATATGACGGGTTTGGGGACGTGATTTCTAAACCTTAAACCCTAAACCCTAACCCTAAAACCCTAAACCCTTAAACCCTAAACCCCTAAACCCCTAAATCCTAAACCCTAAACCCTTAACCCTAAACCCTTAGGCCCCTAAACCCTATAAACCCTAAAACCTAAACCCTTAAACCCTAAATCCACGGGCGCCCGCTTGCCAGTGGACTTCTCGATCTCATCCTGAGGCTCTTCAGCTCTAGGAATAATACACGGTTAAGGGTTTGGGGTTAGGGTTTTTGGGGTTTAGGGTTTAGGGTTTAGGATTTAGGGTTTAGGATTTAGGCTTTAGGGTTTAGGGTCTAGGATTTAGGGTTTAGGGTTTGGGTTTTGGGGTTTTGGGTTTAGGGGAAAGTAAAATGGATAAGTTAGGAGGAACCCCCCCCCACCCCCCACACCTTGTAATAGTGGCTAGAAGGGATAATCAGGATTATATTAGGTCCTACTATATTCCTACTATACCGCTATTACAAGGTAGGGGATTCTCCTGGTGGTTAATGAAGGTGAAAATGAAATGGTAGCTGGGAGTATATAGGGGGCTGATAGGGATGAGTATGATAGTTATCCCAATTGTGGTCCCTTCTTTGGGGTAAAGTAAATACAGTACTAGGGGGCTTATCAGAAGGGACCTTAAGAAGAGATCCCAATTTTGACGATCTATAAGCTGTAGACTGGGTCCCCGTTAGGCACTTAAACTAAGCCCCTACTGTGAGACGAACTAGCCAAGTGCTAGATCATGCTATATCCATCTTATGGTTACCGTATTTCAACAGCAGCCCCTAAACCCTAAAACCCTAAAATCCGAAACCCTAAACCCTTAAACCTTAAACCCTGAAAACCCTAAATGCTAAACCTTCAACCCTTAAACCCTAAACCCTTAAACCCTAAACTCTTAAACCCTAAGGCAACGGCTCAAGTTGTTTGGATTCCTGTTGTGCAGTTTCGGAGTTCTGGGCTTTGGGGCAGACGTCAAACAACGGGCTTAGGTTGTTAGGGTTGGATTTTTTAGGGTTAAATATTTTTGAGGGGGGTCCAAAAACGAACAGAGTTCCCCTTGGTATACCTCAAGAGACGACAATCCTGGTCATAGGCACCTGGAAAAGGGGGACTCCACATGTTTACCAATCCTAAACCCTACATATCCCAATGTGCACACACGTATCCATGTGTATATGTACACATGTACGTATCTCTCTAGCCTTGTCGTACTTCCCGTGAAATAAGAATTCTACAGCATGTTGGAGGGGACCATCTTGACCTTGCTGTACTAGGCATGGAACAACTGACACACACTACTAATTTGTCGCTATGACTGATCTTGGGGGACCATCTTGCCCTACGGCCTAAAATGCATCCCAGGAGTTATGACTAACGCCGGACTCTACAGTCCGTCGCTCACATCATTCCCTACACATCCCATCTAATTGGGAATCTACACCCCCCCAAACTAACATGGAAACCCATATAGCCCCCCTTCAAAAGGACTGTAGTCTTTATAGGGCCCTTTTGAGGTTTCCATGTTAGTTACCGGGAGGGTACTGTTTGCAGGTGCTAAAAGCGGCTCCTTGAGCCGCTCTGCTTTTGGGGGTTTCTCGAAATACTTGGAGGCTCAGGGGTAGCTGCAAGTTACGCTGTTCGCGCCCCAAGACAGATTCAAACTGTAGTTATCCTGCTTATAACCCTACTTCTTATCCAAGTAAGGGGCACTTAGAAACACATAAAGGGATGGTAAATGGTCAGGCCATCACAGGGCCTCCCTTCTAGGATTATGCAGGGAGCATTGTGAAAGGGCTTGTCATCAAAAGCCACTGCCCTCTAACCCTGAGAGTCATTGCCATCAAAGTGCATCCCTAAAACCCTCAAGCCCTCAAAACCCTACCCCAAACACTGAGCCCCCAGGAAAATCCCAGAAAAAACCTACCCGAAAATCTACACGGCCTGAAACAGAGCTGCTGTGAGCTCCCGGCGCAGTTGTAGACCAAATCACGGATGGAGGTGATAAAGTCTTTGCCTCAGCCGGCGGTGCCCGACTTCAAAATTCCCAGGACTTGCAAAAGTTCCTTTAAGGAGTATACTTAGAAGCGTATCGGGGACTGTAGTATAGTTTGGAGTTCTTTGCTTAGCGAAAGGTTTCTTGAAGCCCTGGGTTCCTACAAAGCTGCAAGTAGAATGGTATGCGCAAACATTCTTACTGATGTTTAGTAGGGAAAAATGGAATATGATCCCTATACCACCCCTATAAACTG
This sequence comes from Symbiodinium pilosum, assembly GCA_905231905.1. Taxonomy (NCBI): domain Eukaryota; class Dinophyceae; order Suessiales; family Symbiodiniaceae; genus Symbiodinium; species Symbiodinium pilosum. Next base: position 6,381 of record CAJNIZ010022947.1, read on the forward strand.
TATTCCCATATTCCCTACTAAGCCCAACCCTAAACCCTAAACCCTAAACCCTAAACCCTAAACCCTAAACCCTAAACCCTGGTCTTGGCGTACCAACAGTCGCACTTGTTTCTCGCGGCGGAACGGCACGGGCACTTGAGCTATATGGCAGTTTCTATGAATGGGACACCTCCCCCTTCTATACCCCTATATACCCTAGTCCGTATTGTGGAAATAGGGGTATATAGGAGTGAGTATGGATATTGTGGGGTGTATTGCGGTATGTAGGGGATTCTGTGCCTGTAGCTACTGCACCGCACCCTCTGATCAAAGCATTGCCGTGCAAGGCGGGCTAGCGATAAATTATCTCAGGCCAGATTTCGGCTGTCTCCATCATCTGGCCCCAATCCTATTAGGGTATACAGTTACGTTGTCAAAACTATGGTCCTTTATCGGTGCCCTCAATTAAACAAAGCTGTGTTAGACAGGGCTTCTATGAGGGTTAGAGTTGAGGGAAAGGCCTTGAACCACGGTTCCCTGGACCACCAAGCTTGATTATCTTAGACTCTGCCGGAATTCATATCAGGTGAACCCAATAATATGAAGGTTAGTATTGTAGGTGTGGTGGCCAGGCAATCCCATAACATGCCCTCGATCACCCACCCCCTGCAGTTCTAATGGTTTTTTTGGTGCTTAGAACCCAATAAGCTCATAAAATCGAGACCAAGAAGGCGGGCCTAGTTTCGCCCGTATTGGCCCCGGGGAGTAATAGTGACTATAAGGGAATAATACAGATTATATTCGGGTCCTCTTATATTCCTATTATAGTCACTATTACAGGGTGGGGGGTCCACCTAAAGTATGCCTGTCAAACAATACTACTCAAGTGAGCTTTCAGCCGGGACCCGTGCCTGGTTCGTCATCATTAGGGTTTAGGGTTTAGGGATATAAACAAAGAGTTGATACGGCAATTTCCATGAATAAGGGGACCCCAAATACACAAACCTTATTACTTGGACCTCCCAAAACGGATTGATTTTGGGCAACCCCCATCGAAGTCTACATTCAAACGTGGTGGGGTTTCATCATGAAAAAAAAGGAAAGAGCCTCCAATCATCACCCAGATCCTTAGACCCCTTGGGCTCTCTGCCCCTGGCTCCCCTAAACCCTAAACCCTAAACCCTTTTCGAACCCAGATGCAATAGTGGTTGAAAGCAGCCTTGATGCAGACCTTAGCTGCGGCTCGAGTCAAGGGGCGGCCGTCAGCAAAGTGTGGGATTTCTCCCCCTCCTAAACCCAAAGGGTCCAAAGTGCCCATATAGGGAATACTTACCCAAACCATGAGGGAAATTCCGACTGTACTACTACAGAAACCATACTTTCTACCATATAGGCTTTGGGAAACATACCAACCCTTGTCCATAACCATTTCCCCCTCAATTCTGTAATGATAAGGAGCATGTAACATTGCGGTGCTGGGGGCATTTCTGGGGATTTGGACGGCTTGGGGGTTTCCGGTCTGGCTCAAGGTTCAATGTGCAGCTCTTTGCATTATGTGAAACGTGGCGGTGGGCCAAACCTTATGGATGTCTTACGTACTCCTACAAAGGTGGGAAACCTATTGTAGCAAATCCAGAAGGACAACACGGGAAGGGTGATTGGTTGATTGTCTGCAGCTGCCGGCAAGGCTTTCTAGGAAGATAAATGCCGTATGGCCGTGATGAACATTGTGATGTAAGTAGACCTAAGACATGCCGTCCCTAGAAACACATCCAAAAAGCCCAGCTTACCTGTGCAGATTCTGCAGAATCTTCTCCACGAAGCTCTAAAATCCGTAAACCTTAGACAGGCTCACTAAGATTCTAAGCAGAAGCAAGTTTGAGCCATGGAATGCCCTGTCCACAGCTACGGTGGATGGAGGATATCTTGTAGCACTTAGAACCATCCGCAAAATACGGCAATTATTGGAAGATAGGGTGCACAGGTTAGGGTTTAGGGTTTAGGGTTGCTATTTTGGGGGGATAATGTACAAGGTGGTGGTGCAAGATCTCCTCCATCCACAGCTATCCTAGACCCTCCTCCTACCCTCTATTAGGGCCTAAATACCTACTATTAGCGACCATATATCCCCAATTAAAGGTACAAGAAGGCTCCTGGATTATAGTGTTTTTCAGGGCATTCGCTGCGCCTGAGGCATCCATGGCCTCTCGCATGCGTGAGCTACAAGCTCCCCTAGGGTCGTTTTCCAGCTCTTTCTTCGAACTCCCCCACACTCAACACGTAAACCGTTCAACTCGAATGCCTCCCTATAGTCTTACAATCCGCTTGACTGTATGCCTGAAATCCCAAACCTGAACCTGAATCTGAATAGCCTTGTATAATAGCCCTGTCATGCCTGAACCCAAGTAAGGTTTTCTTCCATAAGCTACTAATCCCCCCTATAGTGGGGACCACATAGCATACACAAATCCAATACTGCTCAAACCCTAAACCCCAAACCTGGGATGCCAGCATTAAAATCAATGGCGCCTGCTTGCTGGTGTTCGATGATGCCTGCCAGGCTGCCAAACTAGCGGCCATTACACACCCTGAAACTAACATGGAAACCCAAAAAAGGCCCAAAAAAGACTACAGTCCTTCTAAAAGGGTACTGTATGGGTTTCCATGTTAGCTTGGGGGAGTGTACTGTTCAAGTGGGTGATCTGTGAATCGTTCTGTATAAATCCGGATCCCTATCCCCTCCTCTGTTGCGGAAAAACGCCATGACCCTGTCAAAAGAGATCATAAATCCATGTTCAAACTGGTTTCCCTGCATTCCTGCTTGTTCGTCCTGAGCGATGACATGCTCTACACATACAAACCAGTCTTGAGGGTATGCTAGCAATTCTACGCACCTGTTTGTCCAAATGAGGGCCATGGGCATGTTGGGCGGCCATCTTACTGTGAGGGCAGCCTCCGTCTTCTCAGGTCCGGTATCTCGATCACGCATCCGCCCTGGTCGTCCTGGCTGGGCCTGCCCAAAAGCTGAAGGGATGCGCCTGCGGTCCTCACACAGCTTTGCACAAAGGATTGTCTTCTCGTCGGTGGCGGTGGCCCCCCGGTGAAGGTGCGGTACTGAACGTAGTCTGATGCAACGCTGCGTAAACGGAATAGCTGATGACTACCAGAAGCTGAAAACACAAAGACCCGGGGGCTCGCGCAGGTTTAGGGCTAGTTTCTCGGCGTCAAAATCTTGAGGAGCAAGCTCCGCCCAGAGAATAGATCGAAGCCGACAATGCGTTACATAAAGGCATGAAGATTCCAAAGCTTTCAGGCCACCCGCAAACCCGCAACTACCAACCTCCAAGAGCCTTCAGCCGCGTGAACGCAAAATCAACCCTACCCCCTGAACCCCTGAAATCCCAACATCCCAAACTCTGAGCCTCAAATTGAGAACGCTTTGAATCCCCAAAGCCTAAACACCAGATCCATGAAATCCTGACACCCGAACCCCTGGACCCTTTAAACCAAAAGACGAAACCCTGAAAATCTCCCACTCCGAAGCCTGTAAAATCCAAAAGCCCCCGCACCTTAAACCCTTTAAGTCCTAAATCCCCGAACCCCAGCCGGCCCAAACTCTTGATACCCAAAAACCAGGGAGCCCTGAATCTAAGCCCCTGTAGATCCTAAACTCCTCCCAAACCCTAAACCCTGTAAATCCTAAACCCCTCCAATTGGAAACCCCAAAACCATTTTAATCCTAAACCCAGAAAACCTGAATCCTACACCATCCCAAAGGGTCCAAGGACCCAAAATAGTAGGACTTTAGGGGCCCAAATACCATGAACATTAAAGAATTTGAGCCTTAAAACCCTCTCATTTGGGTCCTCGGACCCTTAAACCCTAAACCCTAAACATCCAAGCCCTGGGCCTTTGATCATCTTTAAAGCCTTAAACTGCTCCGCCTCGCTCATCCTTTGCGCATCAGGTTGTGGGATTTGGGGAGTTAAGAATCAAGCCTTAAGGTTTTGTGGGTTTAGGATTTAGGATTTAGGGTTTAGGGTTTATGGGTTTACGATTTAGGGTTTTTGGGTTTAGGATTTAGGGTTTATGCGTTTAGGATTTAGGGGTCTAGGATGTAGGCATTACCGTAGACCCTCTCAAAAATACGATAAACCTCATGCCAGGGATTCGCCAAAAACACAATTTAGGATTTGGTGGTTCAGGCTTTAGGGGGTTGAGGGGTTCAGGATTCAGGGAGTTTAGGATTTGGTGGTTCAGGATTGAGGGGCTTAGGGTTTACGATTCAAGGAGTTGGAATCAAATGTTTGAGGTTTAGGGCAGCAAGCGTTGTTCTCTGGAATCCAGAGTACTGTCATCAGCAAGGCTGCTTATCCAACGACGACAGAACTTATCGCGTTTTATCAGGTGGCAAAAGGCACGCTCAATACCCCTTCATCACAGCATGCGGCCCTCAGGAATTCAAGTGCAGAGGTCGGCTCACCAAAAGTGTCTGTAAGACTCAAAGGACGACAATAGGGGGATGAATGGATTCAAAGGACGACAATAGGGGGATGAATGGATCCCCATAGTAGCGTCCAAATATAACCTTGCGTGCAATAACACATCAGCCTCCATGGCCTTTTTCCATTCGTCAGTTCCTCCCTAGACCCTGGTATAGACCCTAGATGATAGTTTCCAGTTTCCTGTCCATTCCTTTTTTCAAGCCCTGAACAGTACTCTCATTGTCTTGTTCATTAACTACTGTACCAGCAGCCAGCAAGACAAAATGCCAGTAGAGGTCACACGGCCCCACTTTGCCCTGTTGGATTGGGACCAGCGACGCTCTCTTAGCAGGATCTCCATGAACTTAAAACGTACCTTTCCCTAGAACCTAAACACTGAGAACGAACATGAATTGGGGCATAGTCCCCCTTAAGTAACTAGAATATGGGGTGTATGGGGATCTTATATTAAAATATACCCAAAGCCATCTTCTATCTCCTTCAGGGGGATTCTAAACCCTAACCTAAACCTCAAACCCTAGGCTTAGCCAACTTCATCTTTCATACACCAGCTACAAACATGCCCTTACATAATCTCATACTTCCCCAATTGACCACTGTCTGAGCCCTACGTGAGGGCCCTGCGCATCCAGCTGCTCGAAGAACCCAGCGGGGTCCTCAAGAAGAAACATTCAGCTTGAAAAAAGAATGGAGCCAAGAAAAACATGGGAGCAATGCAAAACCAACAATGAAACTGCTCCGCAGGTGAGACTTCATGGGTTTCCCAAGAAAGGGTGCCCCTTTATGGATTCCCGATTTTGCCCCGAACCTTAAACCCTAGCGATGCCTCTGATTATAGGAACCCACCAAAAAGGGGATCCCGAACTTGAAAAAACACTGTGAACTGTTAGGATGAACCAGGCACTCAAATCCCACCCTCAATGAATAATAGGGAATTAGGGCTTGGGGTTTACTAGGGTAGGTTTTGGGGGCCTTATACAGAATAGAATCTGTATGGCTTCAAACCTTACCTTAAAGGGACTTTATTGGAAACCCCACACAGGGAACCCCAAGAATATAGTAGGAATTTAATAGAATATCAGGACCGTGGTAGGTATATTCCTATTATATTCCTACTATATTATTGGCGTTCGCTGTTTGGGGTTCTCAATAAAGTCCAATTAATCCTGTTTAGGGTTTAGGGACTCGTCGGGCCCGGATAACAAAAGTCGTCCTTGCGGAAGGACTCGTACTGCTGCGGCGCAAACTCCATGTAGTCAGAGAAGTATGCCTACCGTCCCAAACGAACACGGAACCATCAATGGCTTTCATGTCATAAGGAGAGTGGTCGTTTACAGAATTTCAGATGCCAAAGGTACTCTCCCCCCAAACTACCAATCAACCACAAAAAGTACGGGGATGTAAAGGCGACATGTACTTCTATATATGTATATATACAGGCTAAAAAAAACACTGCTTGCGAGTGCGTCGACCTGGCGCCTACAGGGATGCTAAGGGTTTTAGGGTTGCGGCTTTGGGCAACATACTCTGCCAAACTAGCATAAGGCCACAAAACGGCCCCTTGAAGACTGCAAGCCTGCTTGAAAGGCGACTACATGGGGTCCGTGTTAGTCAGGGAATAAGGCTTTTAATTTGGAAAGGCGTTTTTCCGCATAAGCCTGCTGCTCTGAACTCTAGCTCTCTCCGGTCGGGTATCAACAGCTCCTGCATCAAAGATCTTGCTGAATTTGACAGAATGCAAAGACAGCACTGTCTGAAAAGCACTGGAGCACTACGCTCACCACATCCCAAAACCTGAAGCCCCCACAAAGGATTGATAAGACCACGCTACGTCTGAACGGCATAATGTTGGTGTAATGTTTCCCCCAAGTTCACTTCAGGGCAACCCCAACTAGAAACCCTCAAGGACTAGGCAAAATGGTTTGGGAGTATACCCAAATGTAGTCCCTCTTTGGGCTTGTTATGTTTTTTTTGGTGAGGGATTGTACTGTAATACCCAAAGGAACTACATCGGAGGGTCTGGGTAGTTTGTAAAAATTAAGTCCACCGTGCCTGCTTCGCGAATTCGATGCAGTGCAGCGGCCTAAGGCTTCATTTCCATCGTTGGGTTGACTTCACATTTAGTATAACAATGACAACCGTGAATTTCACAGATGTATACATATACATATATATATATGTGTGTGTACACCTCTGAACCATTAACAGACATGCAAGCTTCTGCGTGCTGCCGTCTCTGTTCCAGCTACGGCGTGCAAGGCAGAGGGGAATCAGCATACCGCCTCGATAGGATCCATTTTCTGTCCATAAAGCTGATGGCATCTGTTGACTCTACAACGCTACCGCATGTCACGCTGACTAGCCCATCTTGCCAAACCCAAAAAAACAACTGAACCCTAAGCCCCTGAACCCTTCGTTCACGTGAGCTATAGTCTAAACTCCTAGTATCCCCCTTAGTAAGCCCTATAGTAGTCTCCTATATAACCCCCTATATAACCCGCCTCTAAGGAGTTTAGACTATAGTACACGTGAGGGAGCATCTTCTGACTGGGCGCCGGGCAGAAACGGGAAACTTCTCAAAGTGCACATGGCAATTTGGGTCTCGTTCGCATCGGTCTCCACGCCGTCATTATAACCTGCAATGCTGTGTGATTGAGGCATGTCGCATCGAGGTTTGCCGTAAGGCTTTGAACGTTTGCTTTCTGGTCTTTCCAGTCTTCTGGAAAACTATGAGGCTACCAAATCAAGAGAGGTTAAACAGGGTGACGGGGGCTCTCCCCTTTGCAGCTCCAAACAGTCAATTGAGGCCAGCTGACCTGTTGACATTCGGTGGCTTCTTCTAGCTCTGTTCTATGCCAACCGGAACTACATGGTAAACCCAGACCCCTTATTAGTAAACCCCCTCCCCCGAAACCCTAAACCCTGAACCCTGGAGTATCATAGGGATCCTAAGGCACTTACATCGGGCGGATTATATGTGGCAACGATGCTTTGGCTTGTGCTGGTCAGCGAGACCTGCAAAAGAAAGAAGCCTTGACTAAAGGGACCCTAATGGGAACCCCAAGAATATAGTAGGAGTTTAATAGAATATAAGGACCCTGGTAGGTATATTCCTATTATGTTCCTTCTATATTCTTGGGGTTCCCTGTTTGGGGCTCCCACTAGGGTCCCTTTATTGACAATCTTCAAGACTTGGCATGCCATGACTGCCCTACCCAAGGGCTCCAAGGTAGTTCCTTTTGGGGATTGTTATGTTTTTTGCTGAGGGACTGTAATATACTACCCCAAACAGGAACTACATAGGAGGGTCTGGGTAAACCCTAAATCCTATCTCCGCTAAAAGTATGAAGCAATCTTAACTTGAGCCACTTTCGAAGCGGCAAACCCACAAGCCTGACAAAGTCTGAACTCTAAGCTCAAAAATGCCACCGCGCAGGGTCCAAAGTACGTATGAATTGTCGCATACACCCATAAACCCAAGAAATTAAGTATATAGACCCCTATACCCTACCCCGCGTGTTGGGTATCTAACTGTATGTCTAGTATCTTCTTTATACAGGACTAGGTATCTTAGGAAAACAGGTACAGCATAGGGGTTTAGGTAGGGTTCGGAACCCCAATACCATCCTCACCTCCAAATGCCATAAACCCCAAAAACCTGAAAACTTCAAGCCCTGAACCCGAAGCCCATAAAGCCAAAAACTCTAAATCATATCGGGAAGATATAGGGTTTCTAGACGCGATAAACCTTGAATGAGGTAGGGAACAGGTAGGGCTTTTATAGCCTTGAAGCCCCTGAAATGTCGAGCTCACATGAGCTACAGTCTAAACTCCTAGTATCCCCCTTAATAACCCCTATAGTAGTCCTCTATATAATCCCCTATATAGCCCCCCTTTAAGGAGTTTAAACTACAGCTCACACGGGCACTTGACCTCTGAGTAGCTGGCTCTTGGTCAGCCCTGGCAGAAAAACGTCGCTGTTACACCTTTTGCATACGAACGCAGGAGTGGGAATGAGAATTGACTTACTGGTTCTTAGTAGAGAATAAGGGAATATGTCCCTACATAATCCCGAGTTATAGGCATAGCCTTTAGGGTTCAGAGTCTAAGTGCATTATCCCTACATGTTTTCCATATTCCCTACTAGGAGCCAATAGGAATTGAGTGTATGGCCGAAGTTTCCCTCAGTGTCCAAGTACCCAATAATTGGATGGGCAATAATAGTTGTAGATAAGTAGAAGATTGTCTTGCACTTGGGCCCTGAAGGTTTTGACCAGCAAACAAGGAACAAGCCTGTCAACAACAACGCCGCAGATCAGGTAATGGACTCATCCTACAGCAGTCCTGCATAGTGGAGGCTGAACATTGAGCCTACCACCTAAACGCTAAACCCTAGACTCTAAACCTTAAACCCTAGACCCTAACTGTAAACCCCAAACGCTATACCCTAAGCCCTCAGCCGTGAACCCTATATCAAGGTCATGGGTCTTTCCGCTCCGTGTGAGAGGCAGTGACCGAGCTGTAGGTAAGGCAGGAGCTTGGTTCCCAATGTCCCAGACCTCGGTGAAAGATGCTTGGATTTGGATTTTATGGTTTACGGGTTTAGGCTTTAGGGGTTAGGGTTTAGGGTTTAGGATTTAGGGTTACAGGTTCTTTGGTGAAATCTTTCAGAGTTCCTGTAGGTCTACAAGCAAAACATGGGGGCAATTGTCTTCATGATGGCCAGAGGTTGTGGGGGCCACGCTGCACCCTGTTGAAAGATTCGTCCTCTTGTGTAGCCCAAAGCAGAGACACAGACTGCGAGCGCTCAACCCTAAACCCCAGACCCCTAAACTTTAAACCCTAGACCCCTAAACCCCAAACCCTAGATCCTCAAATTCTAAACGCCAAAACCCAAAACCCTAAACCCTAAACCCCTCAACCCCTAGTTCAGAAACCCTGAACCTTAAACCCTAAACCACCCAAAACCCTAAACCTCCCCACGGCTACACAGAGACAAGGCAAACAGCTCAGAGCGGAGCTCGAGCAGGGGCAAGCCTTGAAATGCCGTGGTTTAGGGCTTGGCTGGGTTGCTGTTAAGTTACTATAATAAGGGTATATAGGGGGGTAATTATATAGGGGTATATAGGATATATAGGGTTTAGTTTGAGGTTGGGGAAATTGATTTAATTTACCAAAATGGGGGAACTATATGAACTGCTATATATAGCCATTATGGTAGCTTAATTTGAGTTCCTTAATTTTTGGGTTAAGGGTTTAGGGGTTTCGTGGCTTAGGGCTTTAGGGTTTAGGGCTTTAGGGGATAAGGGTTTAGGACGTAGGGCTTAAGGCTTAAGGTTTAGGGTTTTGTTCAATGCCATAGCCCTAGAAGATCATCTGGGGAAAACCTGATTACATGAGCCATAGTCTAAACTCCTTAAAGGGGGTTATATAAGGGATTATATAGGGGACTATTATAGGGCTTATTTGGGGGGATACCAGGAGTTTAGACTATAGCTTACATGACCTTCTCATTTGCGCCTGCATTCCAGCACCAACTCCGAGAATCTTGAGAAGAGTTTTTGCTCCCTCTTGGCCCCAGTACGATTTTCCATATTCTATAGATTTTTCCCTTGCTCTGCGCATCACAACTTCCTTGTTGTTCGCACGGTTGACATACTCAGTTTGCAACCCGAGGATTATTCCAAACGTCTCCCAAGTGAAGAGCGTTGAGCTGCTTGCGCGTTGCCGTTAAAAGATGTCTCGTTTCGGGCCCATACGGAAGTTTTTTGATTATTGCATCATACACCTATCTTACATGCATGTTCTGCGCACGTGGGTGTCCTAGATATGTTGCCTCATTTACCCCTTTTCGACCAGCGGTTTCGGATTTAAGGTTTTGGAATTAAAGTTTCAGGTTTAAGGTTTGTAGGGTTGAGTGTTTAGGTTTCGGATTCAGAGCTTATCTTGGGCTTGGGTTTAAAGATGTCAGGCTTAGAGGGTTTAGGGTTAAGGGGTTAAGGTTTAGGATTCAGGATTTTGCGGTTTGGGGTTTAGGGGGTTCAGGATTTGGGACTTAGGGTTTGACGGTTTAAAGCCGAGGGTTTAGGGTTTAGTTGTCTTTTACCACGCCTTTTCCCATGTAGGGTTTCGGGCTCAGTTTATGCTGTCGTGTTCAGGGCTTCAGGTTTTGGGGTTACCCTGCAGAAATATGCTTTATCTGCCTCAGAAACCCGCTACAACCACACTTTAACCCTGCATAGGTAGGTTCGCTGAGCCCTTAGTAACCCAAGGGTCCCACAAAAGTAGAACACAGGGTTCGGGCTCTGGGATTTGAGGTTTAAAGGTTCCAATCGTAATAAGTGCTTATGAAAGGCTTTGCGTCCCAGCGTATATGAAAGGGTTTGAGGTTTAGGGTTTGGGGTTTAGGTGTTTTGTGTTTAAGCTTTGGGTGGTTTTGGGGTTTGGGTGCTTTTGGGGTTTGGGGCTTAGGGTTGCAGCTCTGGCTAAATAGATAGACTTGTGGGTAACCCCAAACCCTAAACCCTAGTTCACTATGAAAAGGATTCCTGCACGGCGTGCTGTGTAAAGGGGACTAGTGACCTGTCAATCGTGTACAAATTTCAACGTTAGGGTTTAGGGTGCCCTCATCCTAACATTAATCACCCCCTTCATATTGAATATTCCCAACCAATGTATTACAATATAGCACAGAACCCCATTATGTCGTATGCTATAATATATTGGGAGTATCCAAAATTAGAGGAGTGGGGGGATTATTGGAGCTCACACGTCAAAGAGCTTGAAGTCTTGTGGCCAGCTTGTTGAAAGCCCCGTTCTCCTGACAATGTAAGGATACCCCAAAACCACCCAAGGACCCAAAGTGCCCAATACCCCCCGAATTAAGGAATATACCCTAAATGGTACTAGGTTCCCTAATATGATTTAAGGTATATCCCTTAAAGAATATAGCTTAAATCATACTAGGGACCCCAGTACCATTTTGGGTATATTCCTTAAATTGGGGGGGGGTTTTGGGCTTTTTGGGGATGTCTGGGGTCGACCAAGGCTCCCACCGTACCACAAGCAGCACTTGTCGGTGTACCTCCGGGATGACGGTCTACCCTCCCCCCATGCCGGCAGGGAAGCCCATAGGGATAAATCATGGGTCCGCTTTGGTTATAGAATATATTACGGCACTGAGTATTTGGGGGTACCAAAATGGGACTCGAATTTTGGGAACTACTCATAGAATCCAGTTTGAAAGAATCTGGCACATTGTGGGAGAGATTCTACGTCAGGGTTGTGGAGCAACCAGCCATTCTTTCCCTCCCCTTAGCCTCAGCCCGAAAACGCCGAACTCCAAACCCTGGGCCCTGAACCCTAAACACTCGATGCGCACTTGCGTGCGACAACGTTGTCCAGGGCATTCCAGCAAAGATCCTTTTGTCAAAGCGGATGCAATCCCAAAGGATCCATGTTGGTACATGGTGTGCTTATGTAATACATACACACCTAGGCTTAAGGATGTCGGGTAGGCAGAAGTACTGTATGTACTTACGGACCAAAGGGATTCCCTATAACTTGGGGCACAACATTCCACAAAAAACAGCCATATAGCTACATAGAGCCTTCAGGAAAGTTTGCATATGCAGGCCCTAAACCCTAAACCCCTAAACCCAGGTGAGAGTAAACTGCTCTGACAACAGCAAGTCATAAGTCTCGTGGCATTTGGTGAGGTTCTACAGGGCTTGGCAACCCCCAAGGGTCCAACTACCTCACAATCATATTGATGCACGGTTTTCATTTAAGGTC
>CAJNIZ010022947.1:18758-34280 GCA_905231905.1 Symbiodinium pilosum
AGGATGGGAGCTGCGCTTGATTTGATGCACGGTTTTTATTTAAGGTCTGGGCAACTGGTCAACGGAAAATTTGTGAGTGTGTTATCGTTTTCCAATTTTCCGTGTATATGTTGTCGTTATCGTTTTTGGTGAGTGTGTTATCGTTTTCCCATCAAAAACCATGTCCATCCTTTACATATCTCCTATGACCGATTAAAAAAAAAAAAACCCACGCATCATATACTTATCCAAAACCTGTACTAGAATTACTATTACCCAAAACCCAAGTACCTAATTATTGAGTACTTGGACCCTCTAGGAACTGTGATTCCGGGCTCTGGGACTCCCGGTATCAGCGCGATGTTCGAACAGCTGTGCTGCAGGCTTAAGACTGCCAGGCCGTTGACAAGATTTGGATGGGTGTGCACTGAAACCAGAACTACTTGGAGGGTCAGGGGGACTTAGTAAGTAGGTTGATAACCCCTATAACCCATATAGTAACTCTGGCTATCCTAATTATTAACCTACTTGCCAAGTCCCCTTGACCCTCCAAGTAGAGTAAGCAGATGTTCCGCAAAAAAGCAGATGCAAGCTCCCTGCCCGGCAAGGAGGAACAAGATCTTAGGGAATGCAAGCCATATGAACCATAGTCTAAACTCCTAGAATCCTCCTTAAAAAGCCCTATAGTAGTCCCCTATATAGTCCCTCATATAACCCCCGTTAAGTAGTTAAGACTATAGCTCATATGAGCTATGGCTCGAAAGCCGCTTTTACACTGAAAAAGCACATGTTTCACCGGCATGCACCCGTACGTCGTTACTAGCCCTCCAGGCTCATATGCTATCATGTGGATTCACATGCTAGCCTTGAAGTATAGTCCCCCTGAAGTAGATAGAATACGGCTTTGGGTACAAGATCCCCATATACCCATATACCCCATATTCTATCTACTTAAGGGGGACGATAGGGATCTCCGGCGCACTTTCTTCCCAAGCCTAAACACTCCCTGAGCACTCCCTACCAGGAGCAAACAAGACATGGTAGTTTCCCAAAATTAGGGTACCCCAATATAGATCCCAATATACCTACTATAGTCCTTCTTATAGGGACCCCCAAAAGAGTACCCATAATTCTGGGAAACCCCTACATGGGCTGTTGATGATTGAGACGCTCCAGCCGTCTCTCCAAGCAAGGTCAAGGGTTTAGGATTTGGGGTTAAGGATCTAGGGCTTAGGGAAAATGATTTTTCTGTTGGGATTTAGGACTTAGAGAATTTCCTGCATGCCCCACACAAAGAACCTAGAAAGCAGTGTAGACTATGCTTGGTAGCAGGATTAGCAGGCCCATCCCGCTGACACACTGCAAGTTGCATCCGCGGTCCAGCGATGTCCAGAAGGCATCATCAAAGAAGTCCTGGAGAAGGATCATATCCATAAAGAAATGACTGCCAAAACTGAACTCTGCACAAAGTCTACGTCAAAATCCCTGCATGTTCACATACAAGCACGGGTAGCCCCATGTGCAAAGCCGTGTTTGTTGGAAGAAAAACAGAAACGGAGTGGTCCCGATGCTCCCAGAAACACACGATCCTTTCGAGCACTCAATTCCACGGCCCCGCCGCAGGGTTGCTAAATGTTGAGAAGACATATTCTCCTCGCCTGGTCACCCATACCCCTGGAGTGCCCAGCGAGTTTAGAGTGTCCTTGGAGTGCTTAGCTCAAGAGTGTCCCTACAGAGCCTAACCCAGAGTTCTCTCAAACATTCCATCGCAGACCATCTGGTCCTTACAGTACCCCACCAGCACATCTCCAGGGCATTTCAGAAAAGCTGAAGTTTGCAAACTGGTCCGGCCCGAAACTCAGAGAGGGATTCTCCGAGCAAATTCATGGTATCTAATTCCAGAGTTCACCAAAGCATACCATCCCCAACATTCACCCAAGTCTGGAGTCGAAGCAGATTAGGTCAAAAGAAAACTTGGCCCAGGCGTCGTGTGGCACGAGAAGCGGTATCTCCATTATAATTGCTCCCCGGCCCTTGTCTTCAGCCCAGTATGGGATTCTTACTTGCATGATGCTGTTTTGAAACTGCCAACCAACAATAATCAAAAACCGCAAGCCTCCTGACTGCCACGACTCGCGCTTTTAAGCGCACCGCATTAAACAGAATATTCATGAACCCCCTGAAGTCTCCCCAGAATACCCTGAGTGTTTCCTTCCTTAAGCCCTGAACCTCAAACCTCGAAACATCCAAACCCTAACCTTAAATCCGTCAACCTCCTAATCCTTGGCCCACCCTAGATCCTAAAACTTTCATCCGCAAACCCAGGGCCTCAGACGTGACCCCGACGCCCTTCTCGAGTGCTTCGATCTGAAGATCGGGATTCCATCCTGTGACATGATGGTGTGTAAAGGGTTTTGGGGTTATAGCCCCCCTAAAGTAGATAGAATATGGGGTATACGGGGATCTTTTTATTGATAATATACCCAAAGCCATATTCTATTTACCTTAGGGGGGCTATAAGGGTTATAGTTTAGGGTTCAGGGTGCGGGAGCGAGTGTAGTGACCAGCATGATACATCACCTCAGGCTTCCAAATAAACAAAAACAGTTACTACGACTAGACGACTTTAGGGCTCACAGCAGGTAGGTTTTTTTTCCCAAATGGGCGGGCCCAAAGAAAGCATGCTTTATAGACTTGGATGCACAGGGTTCTATGGGGATTTGTTCTAGGGGTCCGCTGCCTTAAGCACCAGTAGGGTCAGTACAGTTTTCGTAACTCCCTGTCTTTTAGCGTCCTGGCGAATACATGTTCAAAGCACAATCCTCGAGTAAGTGCTCCCTCCTCGTAGTGGTTACCTCCCCCTCCACCCCTGAATATGCCAATCATGGTGCTACAGTAGGGGTATGTATTGATTGTCAGGGGTGAGTGGGGGTTAATATTAGGGGAGGGCTGCATGTTTTCAAAATGGCACCCCTATGTGTGAGGGGGCTGTCGGCTATGTGCTAACAGGGGATTGTGGAGATTTATTCAGAGGGAGCAGAGTTCCAACTATGTTGTGATGTTGTGGGCGTTTGGCAGGTTTGGGATTTGGAGGCTCTGCAGCAAAAAAGTGGCTTCGACTTGTGTCCCAGGGATTTGGGCCTAATGGACCTGCTTCCTCTTGAGGTCTACTGACCTACTCGGAGACCTAAAACTTCCATACCCTGGGGCTCCATGTCTATAAATAATACCTACATTGGGCCCCAAAGTCTATAAATATTACCTACATTGGGTTATTTGGAGCCCTAGGGATAAGGTTAGCACTCACAACCCCCACAGTCCAGCGGCTTCTCCATGAGCCTGAAGGACCCCAAGCCCAACCCTAAACCCTAAATGGGAGTTTCCCAAAATTAGGGATCCCTTGTTGGGGGTCCCCATAATAAGGACTATAGTATTTTGGGGTCTAAATTGGGATTCCCCTTTTTTGGGAAATAACCATATAACCTTATTATGCTAGTTTCCATGTTCTTTTCCATTGTCCCCATATGACCCCACTATAACCCCAACCCTATATAACCTTATTATAGCAGTTCCATTTTCTTTTCCATTGTCCCCATATAATAACCCCAGACTAACCCTAGATGTCTGCTTCACCCGTCAAGCAACCCAACCCTGGCGGGCCTTTCACAACACGAGCGGCTGAGGTGCTCTTGGGGTTCCTTCCAAATGAGCCAGTGTCTAAACTCCTAGTATCCCCTTAGTAACCCTAATAGTCCCCTATATATGGTAGTTTCCCTAAATAAGGGGACCCCAATATTCACCCAAAAACACTATAACCCTTGTTATTGGGACCCCCACAAGGTACCCATAATTTTGGGAAACCCCCATATCCCCCTTCAAGGAGTTTAGACTATAGCTAGAATTGCGGAGTCTGGGGCTTCGGAGTTTAGAGCTTTGGGCCTCAGAGAAGAAAGGCATTGCGTGTTCTGCGCTTCTCAATAAACTTGGGTAGCGACCCAACTCCAGGGAAGGTTTGCTTAAGCTGCAGTGGGGCTCGGGTTTTGTTCGTTTACCCGCTGTAGCTGTGGAAGGACGGGTGCAATGGTGCAAAAAGTCAGCAACCCTATCCTTTACAGGCATCGAGCCTTCAAGTGTAGTCGATTCCAGCATCATCCTTCCGAGAAAGGCATCTGGAGACCACGTAAAACACTGTCTTCCTACAGTGCAAATATGCACCATCCTGCCGTTCTGACTCCAACTACCCAAAATCAGGCAGCATGGGCCACGTTCGACGGACTTAGGTGTTTCTAAGTGAGCTTGCTGCGCCAAAGACCAACCCCCACCATTGTGGGGCGATCTTCTTTTTGCACCACGATCATACGGCGCAAAGTTGTCTGAGGTAGGCAAAAGTTATCCCAGATTTGCTCAGCTTCTAGTTGGTGAGATGCTTCGGTTCCCCGACTTTGGAAATTACCCCAGAGAAACCACCCCCCGCTCCATGAAAGACCCTAAATCTCTGCAACCAAAACCCTTCAAAAGAACGCATATAGTTCATAACCGCTCAACCCACCAAACTAACCTAATCCAGCCCTCCAAGGGAACACTGGCAACCCTAAACCCCCCTAAACCATCTGAAGGCTGCACCCGACGTCGGACTGACGGAAGAGGAACTGCCGGCTCAGATTCGAGACCTGGCATGGGTTTAGGGTTTAGAGTCTTAGGGTTTAGGGATTTGTCTTAGGGGTTTAGGGGTTTGGGGTCTTAGGGGTTTAGGGTCTAGGGACCTTCCATTTAGGACCTTTTGGGTTTGTTATGTGCGGAATTCGCAAAATTAGGGTCCGTTTCTCTGGTGCTCCTAAATACTTAGGGTTAAGGGGCCCGTAATTTTCTTAATAACCCGATTGTTGGTAGGGCTTTCTGCACCACCCGAATAGGACCTGCAGATGAGTCCTATAGGACTGCCTAGGGTATTGTGATTTCGGGGGGGGGGAGGCGAGGGTTTAGGGTCGAGGGTTTAGAGTTGTGGGTTTAGGCTTTAGGGGTCCCGGGTGCAGGGGCGGTCAAGAGTTTAAGGCCTTACGTGTGTAGGATTTGGAGAGAGCTGCTGAGCTGACTGTCTGTGGGCTGCAGCAATTTTCAGGGTGTTTTTGTTTTTGTCCGGGAGGCAGGGACTACTTGAAGGTGTTGCTTCATCCTCCCGCGCTCCTTCATCGACGGCTCTCGAACAAGATATACCATCCAGTCCCTGCAACCTCCCTTAACCCTAGCCTAAACCCCAAACCCTAACCTAAGACTTGACCCCAAAATAGAAGTTCCGAACGAAACTTGA
Organism: Symbiodinium pilosum; assembly: GCA_905231905.1. Taxonomy (NCBI): domain Eukaryota; class Dinophyceae; order Suessiales; family Symbiodiniaceae; genus Symbiodinium; species Symbiodinium pilosum. Next base: position 24,046 of record CAJNIZ010022947.1, read on the forward strand.
AAGCTGATCAAGCTTGGGGAGACGTTTCGCCACGATCCTTGCAGCAAACCAGATCCAAGCACTTCGCGTTGGTTTGAACGGATCAAGGTTGCCCCCATGCTCTACAGCCCCACAGCCCAAAACTCCTGAACACAAGAACCTGAGAACCTGCAAACCAAGAACCCTAGCCCTTGTCATCGTAGGGTTTGGGTTTAGGGCTAGGCTCATAGTGAACCCTCACCCTGGAGGTCCTAGCTTTTTGGGCTGTGCCCCAAAAATTGCCCAGGTAAAAGCCAGGCCAGACTCCCCAAGAGCAAACACCTGCAGGGTCCAGGTAAACCCTGCAAAGCCGACATGCCACAACCCTAAACCCTAAACCCTAAGACCTATAGTCCCCCTTAAGTAAATAGAATATGGCTTCGGGTATATTAGAACAAGATCCCCATATACACCATGTTCTATCCACTTGAGGGGGACTATAAACCCCTCAGCCCTAGCCCTGAATCCTGAAGCATAAACTCCAAACCCTGAACACTAAACTCTAAACTGTAAACCCTAAACCCTGCCCAGGTAGTCCTCAGATCGCCTCGATGCGATCCATGTCCGTAACGATCAACTTACCACCTGCTCCACTGCAGGCACCTGAGAAGTGACAGAGGCTATACAGGGTTGAGGACTCAACCCTAAACCCTAAACGTATCAGGATTTCAGGGTGTAGGGGCTCAGAGCTGAGGGTTGAGAGTTCCAGGGCTTATCGGGTGGAGGGTTTAGGATTTAGGGCTTAGGAGTTGAGAGTTGAAGGGTGCATCTGGTTCAGGGCCCATGCAGTCGAGGTCTCGGATTTGGGAGCTATTTGGGTTGTTCTCCAAATTATGAGCCCCTTCTGGTTCTAGATTACTTCAGGCACGAAATATTCAGGGGTACCAAAATGGGATCCTAATCTTTGGAGCTACCCACTTGGTGGTGACTATGATTCTTAATTATTCTTCCTAATATGAAGTTCTTACAGTATGACTGTCATTAACCATTTTACTATGACTCTTATTCGTTTTATTGGTGCTTAGGCCGCAGGAATGGCGGCCTCGCTGGGACTGCAAAACAGATGCCGCACCTCAGCTTCTTAAGGAACATACGGGTGGTTGTCAAAATTATGGTCGCTTTTTGAGTCCCTATTATAATACGGCACCTAATGGGACCATATATTTGACAACCACCCATATTCTTCTCGGTGCTACTATCGCACTCCTCTCTAGCTACGGCAGCATCTGCGAAATTGTGTGAAAGCATTTCCTTCCCGCTCCAGACAGTGTTGCAAACGCCCAGAGGGTCATGAAGACCCATGATTAATAACCCCCCTCCTTTAAATGGCCTTAATAATAGGATCCCCATTACAATCCCTATCAAGGGGAGGGGATTTATCAACCAGGGGTTTGGGTAACCGCTGTGAACCAAAGCGCGCCCGTGCATGCAACAAGGCAAAGACATTGAATCATCTCAGACCTTCGAAGCTCCCCCAGGAGCCCATCAACAGTGAAACAAGACTGGGTTGCTGTTAAGGAACTTGAATTAAGTTACCAGAATGCCTAAATATGTATATAAAAGCAATTAAGAGGGGTTCACCTATATATATATATATAGAGAGAGGAGAGAGAGAGATAGTAACCTAAATTAAGTTCCTTAACAACAACCCAGAGGACCAGTCTCTTCATCATGAGGCGAGAAGCTAGTCATCCACAGGGCCAAAAACTCAAGCTGCTCCTAAACCTACCTTCAGTACTGTCCCCCCAACTCGCGCTGTACCCAAGCAAAGCAAAAGGCCCTAGTTTTGGCTTGGAGTCAATTCCCGCCCAAACACCGAATATCTTAAGCAACAGAACCATAGAAATGCAGCCAAAACTTCCCGGATAATGATAATCTTCGCGCACTCCCCACAATGACCCGAACCTTCCTGAAATCAGAGATGTCCTACGCCTGTAAACCCCAACCCTACCTAAACCCAGTTCGCTCTTCACCCGGCCCCTAAACCCTTCGCCCTCAACATAGCTCCCAGGCCCCAAACCGAACTCAGAAGAATGAACTAATGGACTCATCTAATCCCAGCTCACTCGTTGGTCCTAATGTGGCATGGACTTGAAGGTGGATAACTTCCCCCACTGCTGCTGTGGCACCCATCAACGCCAGTCCCTTCAGATACTCGCAGCCCAGAGCTCCACAGCCCACAAGGAAGACCTCAGACTTCAGGTTTTGAGGTAGGGCTTGAAGAGTAAAGGGCAAAGGATTAAGGGTTCAGGGCTTTAGGGTGTGTAGTGAGGGTAGAAAGACCTCAAACTTGAGGTTGTAGGGTGTGTAGGGCTTGAGGGCTTAGGTGTTAGGGTGGCGCATTTGAGGCCTTGGGGCTGCAGAGCGTTCGGGCTAGGATTTATCTTTGGGTGTATGAAGGTCGAGATCCGGAAGCGTTGGGTTCATTCTTTGAGGTTCCGAGCATGCGACCATTCCCGAAATTCCCAGGAGCAGCATGATGACCTTGTTTCGACACTGCCGATGGATGGTTGAACCAAGCAAGATTGTGTTCTCCACAAAAAATATTGTTCTACGGAATGAGATCCATGCTGTAAAGGTTGCGAAGTCTGGACAGGATCCAGTGTTTGAGGTTCAGAATACATAACCACTCCAACAAAGAGCAGGGTAAAACAGCTGATGGGCGGTTGAATCAAATACGACTTCTTCATTGCACAAAAAACTGACTACCAAATGAGCCATAGTCTAAACTCCTAGTATCCTCCCTAATAACCCCTATAGTAGTCCCGAATATAATCCCCTATGTAACCCCCTTTAAGGAGTTTAGATTATTGCTCAAATGGGCAATGCCATCCTATTGTTCTGTACCGGGCACTACTTGGGGGGTCATGCGGACTTTGTAAGCAGGTTAAGAATTAGGATAAGTGTGGTTACTATATGAGCTATAGGGGGTATTAACCTACTTACTAAGTCCTCCTGACCCTAAACCCTAAACCCTCAACCTTAAACCCTAAACCCTAAATCCTAAACCCTAAATCCTAAACCCTATAAACCTTAACCTACTAAGTCCCCCTGACCCTTCAAGTACAGTCCCCTGCTTCCCATACTCCCCGCCTGATCCTGTGGGACCTCAGGTGATGAAGTTCCTTAAGCAGCTGCCAAACTGCAAACTCTGAACCCTAAACCCTACACCCTAAACCCTGAGCCCTAAACCCTACATCCTGGAGCCTCAAAGCCCTGGAAACCTGACATCCGGAATCCTTAAACTCTCAAACCCTGAATAGGCTCCGACCACACCCTAAACCCCATAAACCTTGAACCGTTAACCTGAACCCTAAACCTTAAACCCTAAACCTGAACCCTAAACCCAAAACCTTAAACCCTAAACCTTAAACCTTAAACCCTGACCCCGGGGCCGCAGCCCGCTGTTTTTTGATGGCATCCATGAACTGGCTTCCCAAGACCTCAGAACAAAAGATGGGACAATATTCAACAGCGAACCTTTAAAGGGGATTATGTAGGGGATTGTATAGGGAACTACTGTGGAGGTTCTTAAGGTGGATCATTGGAGTTTAGACTATAGCTCATGCTCCTTATTAGGCTTGAATATGCAATGTTGAAAATTACCTTGAAGAATCGCCGAATCTTAACCCCCTAAACCCTAAACCCGGAACCCTTGACTTCTGAGCATGGACTGTAACTACAGAGTTGCTCCGTTGAGCAGCCTGTTTCGGTGATTGAACCTAGCAGACTAACAGGGTTTAGGGTTCAGGTACGCAAAAAGAAGATAGTTTCACTCTATGTTGAGACATAAAGTGTCCCAATTAGACATGCTACTCAAATGTCCCCTGTTGATACCAAACAGCTGCAGGGTGCAGAAGTACCGTCTCTCGGACCAAGAAGAGACAGAAGGAAACATCGAGAACATAGATGCATCCACAATACCTCGGGCCCATCTCAGCTCGAAACCCTATAACAAGGCCTATCTGAGACCCTAAACCCTAAACCCTAAACCCTGTTTAAAGCCCCAAACCCGCAACCCCAGAACCCCAAAGCCTTGAACTCAACCTCCCCATGCGGGGATGCTGTTTCGAGACCTCGTCTGGACTACCTAAACCCCAAAAGTATGTAAAATAATAGCCCTAAACCCAAAATAACAGCCATAAAGGCCACTGTTTTACATACTTTTGGGGTCCAGGTATAACATGTACGACAATCAAGATTCGGCTTCCTTGTGAGCACCTTGTTACTTGCCCTAAGGGTCCAAGGACCCAAGTAATAAGGTTATTTCACTAAAGTATCAGTGGTATTTGGGCCCTCTTATAAAGCTCTATTATTTGGGGCCTTGGACCCTTCGGCTTCATCAACCACTGAACTTTCGAAGTTGCAGAGCCAAAGGGCTATCAAAGCCCACAGCACTCAGCCTTACACTCCTAACCCTGAGCCCCAGACCCTACTGTAGGGGCCTCTTTACGTCGAACAGGGGGCAAGGGTAGCGTCGAGGGCATAGTATACTCTAGTCATACGGGCTACATATGGGGACTTCTGGCGCTAAACCCTAGATCCCTAAATCCTAAACCCTTAAACCCGAACCCCTAAACCCCCAAAGACCAAATCAGTAGACTTCTACCCGAAGTCCTTTAATCGCAAGACCCAAGGCCGCCACTGCTGCCTGGTGCGCATAGCGAGTCCTGGTGATGAGTTTAAAGGTTAAGGGGGTTTAAGGGCTTCAGGGCTTAGGGGCTTGAGGCTTAGGGGTGTAGGGGTTGTGCTTGGGATTTTGGCAACCCCAACCCCCCCCAAAAATGGGACTCTGCCATACGGTAATGACAAATTTTGGAAATGCATTTTTGGAGTGGTTTACCAATATCTGCTCATCACTTCGGAGTTTTTTGGTCTCAAGCTCAGGGGCAAGGTTTGGAGGCCTAGGGCTTAGAGTTGCTTGGCAAACCTCGTGGTGCAAACACTCCAGGCAGGAGGCGACTACATTCATAATACATCATATACATATATATATATATATACGTATACATGAATATAGATATATAGGTATATACAGATATAGGTATGTACTATACATTACATGAATAGTCTGTCTATATAGACACGCACATAATTCATAGTTTGCATATATATATAGTCGTTGCAAGTCAGCTATGCGCAAGTCAGAGATGGCTCGAGCAAGCTTACGGCTTTTCAACACATTGAAATTATTTCATTTAGGAGCCGCAATAGGTAGAATAGGGTCTTGAAGTATCTATTCCTAAAATCATATAAGGGTTCTAAAGGGTTCTACCGGAATAGCCTTATTAATGCTTCAGGTTCCTAGACTAGATTCGTCCAGGGGCTGGCTCCCAGCATCACTGTGGCTGCTGCGTTTGTCAGAAGAGAAACCAAGTCAGCACATGATTGCATGGCCCCATTACCCCCATAACCCCAAACACGAGTGCTACTACGAACCCTAAGCTCTAACTTGAAACCTTGGTTTAGGGTTGTAGGACTTCGGGTTTAGGGCTTCGAACCCCTGAGAGGTAGTAAGCAAGTCAACCTGACCGCATGTGGGTCAAGCTGGCCTCTGCGAAATTTGGAGGTACTCTGATTCTTACTGCCCTTTGTTTTCCGAAGCTGCACGAGTTAAGTGTAGGAATCGGGTGATTCTACATAAGCCTTTACAAGCTTCCCCATGAGTATGCTAGATCCCCTCCCTTAACCTCACATGTGTCCTCAGAGGCATGTCTTGGGGAGTCAAAACGGTACTTGCAGGGTCAGGGGGACTTAGTAAGTAGGTTAATAACCCCTATAACCCCTATACCTAGCTATCCTAATTATTAACCTACTTACTAAGTCCCCATGACCCTCCAAGTAGACATGGGCCGTCTTCAATCCTTGATTCTTACAAAGCATCCTCAGGAATTTCAGCACCTTCCACATCGAGGGTCGCTATTCCTCCACCCATGACTTAGCCTCCAAGTAGCCCTAAAGCAAGGTGGTAGGGGATCCTTTAATGATACCGGAAAAAAACAATTCGCCCGTTGTTTCCTGTTTGTAGGCCCTGTGAAGTAGACCCTAAACCCTTTACCCTGAACGCTAAACCCTTTACCCTAAACCCTGAATCCTAAACCCTCTGCCCTAAACCATGAATGCTAAACCCTCTACCCTAAACCCTAAACCCTGAACCCTAGGTCTGAGACTCTGGCCCTGCATACTCCCCAGGACCCGCACTGGACTGGACTAGACTGGCATCATCCTCGGTCGTTTGCTAGAAGGGTTAAGGGTTCAGGTTTGGGGTTTAGGGTTTAGGGTTCAGATTTAGGGTCTAGGGTTTAGGGTTCAGCGTTTAGGGTTTAGGGTAGAGGGTTCAGGGTTTAGGGTTCAGTTTAGGGTTCAGGGGTTCAGGGTTTAGGTTTAGGGTTCAGGGTTTAAGGGCAACTCTTCAGAAGGGAGGGGTCCTGGTGGGATATTAATCACGGCAACATAGGGGGTTTACCGGGGTGCTCTACTCATGAACCTCCAAGTACGAGCGTCCAAGCTGCGGGGTCTAGACGAAAGCGCTGGTAAGCTTCACACGAAAATCTAAATACAAACTCTACGAACCTTCTCCACAATAAGTATGGGCACGAGCTATTTTGAGACACTGTCCCCAGTGCCTCACAAGGCTTCTTGGAACTTTTAGAGCAAAGCACGCACTCACCCAAACATGGACGCCCAAAGGTGGCCGTAGAAAAACTACTGTCCTTTTGAAGGGGAACTAGAAGCGCAACTGAACATCGAACTAGAGGCACATGCAACATTCAAACAAGAAGAGTCATTGAAAGCTCCCTTACCTCTACGCCCTGAATCATGTAGACCCCTCAGGGTCCAAGTACTCAAATGGGTATTGAAACCTTTTCTAATCGTTTAAGGGCCCAAAGCCGCAGTATTTGGGCGCTCGTACCCTCGAGGGACCTGAAGGCAAAGCAATTCCTGAGGCATGGACGTGATGGATCCACTGCTCTACTGGAGTAAACCTGCGCATGCCAGAACTGGATTCTCGGATCCATGGTACGACATGGAGGCGTTCCAGCAGCAAATGTGTGTTGCCATGGACGGGTTCTCGTTTGAATCTAATCTCAGTTCTTGTGGAAGCCACCCCGGGTTGAGGTGTGGGACTTCTGGCGTCAATGCCACAGTAAGAACTACATGAAATAGAAGCCAAAGACGCCACGCGATGAGAATGTCAACTTTTTTGTTGTATAGTTCTTGTTTCTTATTCGTGTCATTGAATTATGTATTTCCCATGATCACTCATGACCACCCCGGAGTCTAAACGCAGTCTCAGACTGCCATCCGGAGCAGTTGTCCAAGTCGTTGGGACATGGACAGGTGAAGCTAGAGCATCCAGCCCAATCTCTAAACACAAAGCCTCCACATCAGGTTTGCTCGGGCAGAGATTTGAAGAGGCTGGTCTTATGAGTCTTCTATGAGTCTTTGCCAGAAGGCCCTGATGCAGTTACCGAATCTTTGGATATTCCCACCTGACCTGTAACCCTGAAAATGCTCGTCTGCTGATGCACCCGTGATGCATCTATGATGGCAGACGTGTGCTTCCCAACTGGGACATGGATAATATTGTGCGCATGAAGCCTGAACTCCATGCTTGCCTGAAAAAGCCTGTGTCAACTCAGATCGACGTGCCTCTGCACTCTGCTTTGCGCAGCTTGAACTGAACATATACCTGGTGTTTACTAGTACACGAAAGAATAGATTTCCGCTATTGTCCATACACATTCTCCCAAAAAACAGTTCCTACATTCCATCTCCCCACCCCATGCCTGCTAAACACAAGGCCAGCAGGCCAACAGGCTACAATAGTCGCAGAGTGTGAGCAAACAAAGCCTCAAAAAACCTTCTCAGCGCCCACAAACACTCCACCTCACCCACCAAACTGCATACTCCCTAAACCCTGAACCCTAAAACCTCCAACAAGCTGCTAAGTTTCTTCTATTTGGGGACTGTACAGACCCGGGAGTCCCCCCCAGCGTGCATGGGGGGTCTAGCCGCGGCACCGACACGACAGCCCTGAACCTAAACCCTGAACCCCAATCTCAAAACCTCGCCCCTGAAGCCTAGACCCTGAAGCCTAAAACCCCCCCAACCCCTTAAACACCCTAAACTATTCAAACCCCCTAAACTCGTAACAGCCCTCCTAACGATCAAACCCCGCCCTAAACCCCAAACCCCACACCCCAACCCCTAAACCCCAAACCCCAAACCCTAAATCCTAAACTCCCAAATTTCCTGAGATTTCCTGAGGCTCCGGCTTTCCAGTTTTCTTGATCACCTCCTGGGCAACAGCTCCGCCAAGAAAGGCGCAAAGCCTTACAAGGTAATTGGGCGCAGGGTTGGGGAATTTGGGGGAGTTTCAGGGTTCAGGGGGGTTGGGGGCTTTGGGAGTTTAAGGATTTAGGGGTTTAAGGGTTTGTTTTTTTTGGGTTGAGGGGGTTTAGGCTTTGAAGGGTGTAGAGTTTTGTGGACCTCCCAAGCATAAGAACAAAAGTCTCTTTGAGTATGGATCCTGGTCTGGAGCAATTCTGTTGCCTATGCCTGGCAACATTAGAGTTAAGATTAAAGCCTTAGGGCTTAAAACTCAGGATCTACAAGTCATGGTTTTAAGATGCGGGGATGTACGGCCTAGGAATCGAGGTCTTGGGGGTCTAGGCATTGTTGGATGCTTCTGTGAACATGCCCAGGCAACGACCCAAATGTCAACTAACCATAAAGGAGAACCGTGTATCCAGCTTTTAGGCTCATCAGGAAATCCTACTTCAACTCAAGCTTGAACTGCCAGAATGGATAATATCATCCCTCACGCAAAAATAGCGGCCCTTGTCTTTGGCTGCCTCTCTAAACTCCAGACCCTGGCTTCATGGGCTCACTTATTACGACCTCTATACTACCCCCCCTAGGTTCCCCCCCTAATTGAGGTTTTAAGGATAATCAGGCTGAATGAAAGTTGGGGAACCTAAGGAAGGGGGTAGTATGGAGGGGTGGTAGTACGCATGCTGGCTACTAAAGGCCCCCAGAGTGTTTCTTTGTCTATACCCCAGCTTGGAAATAACTATATAATGTACATTTCGGGGCCGAATGGCCTCCTACATACACATTGGGGCCTAGGTATACGCTATACAAGTATCTGCACCTTTTGGAGAAACGTTCCTTTGTAGCTTTGTGTTGCGGAAACTTCTCCTGACAGGGGCCTACGATGCAACCCGAGACCCGAAAATAAATCCTTTTGTCCGCCCACGCCCTGTGTCGACAGCACCAGGCTACAGCCACTGATGTAGGAGCCTGAACAGATACCCGTCATCTCCCAATAGAACCCTTACATGACTAGAGTACCTACCCTTAAACTTGATATTGTTCAGGCTCCTACATTGCTGCACAAGATCTTCGGGCCTCCAGAACTTGAATCACAATGATCAATTGGAATGGCATATAGGGTCGTGTGAAACCTATACGGTAGCTTAAGATGGAGTCTAGCGAAACTACACGAGGCATGGCCCTAGCTTCTCATTCAGGAAAATTCCTGGGTAGCCATCATTATTGTGATTTAGGAATAAATCGTACTGTAGGAGGTGCAGTCGTCACCGATGAAGGAATAACACGAAGGTAAATCAAGGTATATATGGGGTGTATATACATGATCAAAGTCAAGTGGAAAAGAAAATGGGAAATGAANNATGAAGTGGACACTGGGCTTATGTAACATGCCACTGGTAGTTCTATGGCAGTGCTGCAAGGTGAAGCTAGACGCCCGGGGAAGATGCTCCAAGAAAAGCAAGGGATCGTGCTAAATCATACCTACCCCCCCTGAGCTAACATGGAGCCCCATGTAGCGCCCCCTGGCTACAAGGACAGTCAATAAATAGTCTTCATAGGGCCCTTTGTGCAGTTTCGGGTGAATTGGGGGAATGGGTGTGTTGGGGGAATGTAATGTTTCACACGTTCGGAATCGTGCTTTTTGGCAATGCTCTGATGAGGACTCAAATACCCTTATACTTGAAAATGCTACACACTGGGGCCTGGACTGTTTCGTCGTACCACCACTATAAACCTCTAACCTACCATCCGATGGTGTACTTCAACAGCTTCTAAACAAGTGGCAGCATGTGTTAAGAAGGTTTTGGGCTTAGGGTAACAGCAAGACAAATCGTTACATGCTGTGAGATGCGAAAAGCAACTTTCCCTAAGGGTCCAAG
>CAJNIZ010022947.1:34362-48643 GCA_905231905.1 Symbiodinium pilosum
GGTTTAGGGTTTAGGGCCCTACACCCTGAACCCCAAAGTCCCAAATCCCCAGAAGCGAAAATGCGAGTAGTCCCCATAACGAGTACAGCAACAACTATACTATACCAAGGATTCCAATGTAGTTCCTTTTGGGGGTTGTTGTGGCTATTTGGTACGGGATTGTAATATACTACCCAAAAGGAACTACGTAGAAGGGTCTGTGTATGCCAAAGGATTCCAATGTACTTCCGTTGTTGTCGGTGTCACGGGTTTTGCGGCAGAAAGGCCCTCTCATACGACCCAGTAAGAAACTACCTGGGAAGCGATGGGTACGTACTCAAAAACGCAATGCGAAAGACAGCGGAGGACAACAACCCGAAGTGCGCAGTTCTCCAAAGGCCCTCAGCGGTAAGACTTCTGGAAGCGAGCGCGTGCGGAGCGGCCACCAAACCTGCGCGGGAAGGTGTGGGCAAAGTGAGTGCATAGAGGTTGTTAGGGGATTATGGTAGATAGCGTTAAGGGGTAAATGATTATGGAGAATCAAATGGAAAAGAATGTGGAAAATGAAGCGGGCACTAATGAGGAGTTCCAATCAAATTTCGGCAAACTTGGGTGGGGGGGAGGGGGTCTCGGGCTCTGTCAATTAATTTCGCATTGCTAGGGATCATTGCGGTTCACTCTATTCCGTACCCATTACTATTAATCCGTTCAGCCGAAAGTTCGCTCCATTACGACCTATCTACTAATCCGTTCCCAACATTACTGTATGTAGTAATCCGACCCCAACATTACTGTATGTAAGGAAGGACTGAATTTATAGGCAGGTTCTAGAAGTCATGGACTCCAGGGGATATATTAATATCTTGATTCTAAAAAGGATGCGGGGGGTCCTTAGATCGGACATAAATACCATAAGGAACTCCACCGGTTTAAGGTTTCATGTGTGGGGTATAGCAGGTGAACAAAGGTCAGAATGAGGCCGGGTTCTTGTTGAAATACTATTACAACAGATCATTTTTAAATGTATATTGGGCCCAGGTATACATAACAATGTAAAATGTTCTTCTACAAGAACCCAGGGGGTTCTTAGAAGCATGGCTCTGCTTTTCCACTCCTAGCTCTTGCAAACTCAGCTGATCTGAGATTCTACTGTTGATAAATGAAATCTTGCACCACCTAGAGGCCCAAAAGTACTGTAATTCCTGGGACTTTAGGGACTTTAGGTGGTGCAAGATTTCCTCCATCAACAGTACCTCAGGGTTTGGGGTGTAGGGTTTAGGGTTGGACCTGCATGTCCTATCTTTACTAGAATCTGCCCTAAGGATAATTGACCTGTGAAAATCAGGGCCAGAACTCAAAAGAGCAAAGACATCCATGATGCGTGGCACTATAGGGGCGTAAGTTGAGGTACCTTATGCCAGAATTATGCACGAAATTTTGCGCGACAATATTACGAATTTGCGCTACAAACCACCGTATAACCGCAGTTTCCATGTCATTTTACGCGTGATATTTCATTCGAGTTTCTATGGCAGTAATTCCGGCTTCTACATTACACATCTAATATCCCGTGTGTAATCCCCCTGTATACCCATCTATCTGTAAATGTATATATATATATATATAATCCTAACCCTACACATCCCCATAGTATATTCCCCCCCCCCACATTACCCATGCTTTCCAATCAGTTAGAATTCCTGGTCTAGTTAATCCCCTCACCCAATAGCAGAACCTCCCACAAGGTTTTAGGGTTGTAGGGTAAACGCTAAACCCGACACCTTTGGGGTTGTTGGGCTTGGGGCTTAGGGTCTTCCAACTTTAGCCATAAAGCCATTCCACGGTCTTGCAAGCCTGGGGCCTCACACGCTGGATCCAAACGCACAACCACAGCCCCTGACCCCACGCGACTAGTCCCCTGATAAAGATATCAAACACCCCTTACACCCAAGATCCAATGGGTCCCGCACTGTAGAAGGTCTTCATGGAGAACGTTGCATACTAGGACTGCAGTAGGACGGGCTACTCCCTAATAATGATTGCTTGCCAGCACCTCAAGACTCTGGATATTTTCATCAACGCTAATTCGTTCAAGGTTGGAACAAGGGTGGTGTTAGTCTCAAGCTTGGTCCAGCTGATCCGAAGTGCGGAGAGCCGTTCGCTGCTATGATGCAATCAGTGACCTGTCTAGCACAACACCAATGTTGCTGTCGCCGATATAATAGCCCCATGGAACAACAGATCCATCTCCGCAGATGGCAGCGAACGCACCACCTGATGACTGGATCTGCTGCACATTCTTGAGTTGGCTTTGCTCGGCGCTGCTGTCACCGCCGAGTACAGAGTTGCCCCAAGTGACTACCGACCCATCTCCAAGAATAGCCGCAAAAGCATGCTCGGAGGATTGGATCTGCTGCACCTGCTTCAGTCGACCTTGAACAGCAATGCTGTCACCACCAGCGTCTGCATCACCCCAGGTGACAACTGATCCGTCTTGGAGGATTGCAGCAAAGGCACGATCTGATGATTGCACGTACTCCACGCCCTTTAGTTTGTGTTGCACAGCACAGCTGTCACCGCCAAAGTTCTTCTTTCCCCATGTCACAACAGATCCATCGTCTCGTATGACAGCGAAAGAGAACCTGGATGACTGAATCTGACGCACATTCTTCAGCTGGTCTCTAACAGCACTGCTGTCGCCGCCGAACTCGCCTCTGCCCCATGTGATGACCTTGGTTGGCCTTTATTGGCCTGCAAGAGTTTGGTTATTGGGTATAAATTATATATAGGGCCCTGATGAAACCGCTAAGGAAAGTAACCAGCTATCCCAAAAGCCAGCCCAGCTGCAGAGCCATCATCTCGAAGTGCCGCGAAGGCGAACCTGGCAGATTGGATTTGCTTTACACCTTGCAGCTGATCTTGCACGGCGCTGCTGTCACCACCCCAGTTGGCGAAGCCCCAAGTAACAACGGATCCATCTTTGCGAATGGCAGCAAAAGCGCCGTCCGAGGATTGGATCTGTTGCACATTCTCTAGCTGGTGTTGGACAGCTCTGCTGTCGGAACCAAACCTTGCGTTTCCCCAAGTGACGACGGATCCATTGCCCAGGATGGCAGCAAAAGCACGCTCCGAGGATTGGATTTGTTGTACTTGCACCAGCCGATCTTGAACAGCACTGCTATCACCACCATAGTGCTCTTGCCCCCATGTCACAACGGATCCATCGTGCAGGATTGCAGCAAATGCATCACGGGAGGATTGGATCTTAAGCGCGTTAATATGTTTTTCTTGCACCTCAGAACTGTACCTCTCCCATGTAAGCACCGACCCATCGTCTCGGATAACAGCGAAGCCAAACCTAGATGTTTGGATCTGGCGCACGTTGCTCAACGCTTCTCGCACATGCTTGCTGTAGCCACCTGTCCTCACATCACCCCATGTGACGACCGATCCATCACCCAGGCAGGCGGCAAATGCTCCGTAGGTAGCATGTAGTTGAACCCTGCCCACCTGCAATGTCAGGAAATCCCCGTCCTGTAATCTCGCCTTCTTGACAGGTGCCTCTCCATCCAGAATGCTTCCGGAGGAGTCCACCAGTCGACCACGACCCACGGCCAGCGCCTCCTGCGCACGCCTCTTTAAAGCTTCTACCGGCCAATCTAGTCCGGCTTCCACTGAAACTGTTCTGCCGCTGATCAAGCCCACTGAAACGGTGATGGACATCAGGATTGCAGAGGGCCTTGCGCTACCTTGGGACCACTTGGGCTTTTTGCAGGACTACACAGTCAAAAGCCTTGTCGCAGTAGCCAGGAACTGAGCTCCCGTTCATTCATGTACTCATCTGCGTGGCGTGTTAGAATAGGATGCTCTGCAAGCCTCATAACTGGCCCATAACTTTCAGAAAGCGGCCATGTGGTCTGGAACCCATAGATTGTGAACGGTCAATAACTGCAGAAGGCCCAAAGACAAAGCCAACAACTTAAAAGCAATGATGCAAGTAGCAATAACACTAAAAGTAAAAAATATTCGCACCAGGGAGTGTAGGCCGAATTCGAGAAACATCAAGTCATCACTGATGGGCAACCCTGAATCCTCACTAATGGGTGCACGGACCCGAAAAGCGGCTTTCAAAAACAATTCAACGTATCTGAAAGGAGATGTTACTTTTACTATGCACGTTGCAGAGTGAGGGCTGAACTTCCAAGAATGGCACAGCAGGATCAATAGTTTAGCAATAGTGCAAGTCTGAGGTTTCAGATTGAGCGATTTAGGGATTAGGGGGTTTAGGGCTGATCGGTTGACTATTGTTGGAAGCAATCTTGCGCCACTTAGGCTATGGGGAAAGAAGATAATTCACGCTGGCACTGCATCTGCACAGAGGCAACAGGCATCCGCCTTCCCCAGCATGGAAGGTCTAGAAACAAGTACTGGGAACCTGCATCGCCAAAACCGTGAAGCTAAATCTAGCCTCTATCCCGAATGCGGTGAATTTAGCCAAGTGATCAGAACAACAAATTAAGAAAGCTCATACTTCGTAGGCTAGAGGACCCAATCATCAACACATGACCGCACCATCCCCCTTGTTTTCCTTCTTCTCTGTGGGTTTGCAGCGCAGTTCACTGTGCCCATGTTTGACACCTCCAGCAGCTGACTGCAGCATGTCCAGTCATGGGGTGCGGACACTAACTGCCCTTGCAAACCGTACACAGTTTACCCAGACCCTCTTATGTAGTTCCTTTTTGGGTAATATACTATAATCCCTTACCAAAAAATCAGAACAGACCCAAAAAAGGAACTACATAGCAGACCTTGGGTAGGGTTTAGGGTTGCAACCAGCTACAGTTCCCACATGCCGAGGTCCAATCACCACTGAAAAGCTCAAGCCCGTTTCGAGCAGGCTTTGGGATCCTAGAAGTAACAACTGCCAACATGAAAACAACCAGTTGGCCCTGCTTTGTTTTCTCCATGTAGGCACCGTGAGGCTCAGCAACAGATTCGCTAACCACACGGACGGAACGTGTTCATCTAGTCTAGGTTCAAGGATGACTGAGGAAATTAAGTTTAGTTGGTTTAGGTTTTAGGTTTGGGGACCCTAGGTGGGGGAGTACATACAAGGCGTGTAGTAGGGGAGCCATGACAGTTTTCTATGCGCCCGCCCGTGTCAGACACAATTTTGTCAGAAAGCCAGATTCAGGCTACCAGACCCTCCTATGTAGTTCCGTTTTGGGTAATCTATTATAATCCCTTATTCAAAAACCATAACAAGCCCAACAAGGAACTACATTGGAGCCCTTGGGTAAACCCTAAACACTGAACCCTAAACCTTTGGGTTGGCTCACTTGCAAGAATTAGCAAACCACAAGCCTTTGGGGCTTAGGTTTGATATGAAGTTGTAGGATTCCAAGTTTAAGCCCTTATCGGTAAACCCAACATAACTAGCTTTTGAAACAGAAGCCTGCATCGGAAGTATTTTAGACTCAGGCATTGTGTTTCAGATTTTTACGCCTTGTCTAGCGCAGTGGTCCTGGGCAGGTCAGGCCCAAACAGTCTTGGGTGTGGCAAGCAAGGTGAAGGAGAGGTCTCGGTGGAGGAAGCGGTGGGGTGTGGCTGCGGAACGGCTTTGCTTCTCAGGAAGCAAGGCTTGCCATGTGGCTGTCGGAGCAAGCCTTCAGTAAACTTGATACCTCCAGCATCTTCCAGGTGGAAGGGCCTTTACCTTTGCGCAGAGCTACGCTCCCATCTCCACCCCGCCTTTGTCCATTTCGTTCGTGAGAGAGCATCCCAACCCCTGAGATCGCGGCATGTAACATCGAAACTTAGGGCTTAGGGCTAAGGAGTTTGGACTCAGTATTGTTACCCTGTAGGGCCTATGCGCAGTTTCCTTTGTGAGCGGTATACTAGAACCCCTCAACCAACAACATAACCCTAAACCCTAAACCCTAAACCCTCACCCAACAACATAACAAGCCCCAAAGAGCCTAAACAGGAGCCTTTAAGGTAAGTCCTGAAGTTGAAACTCCTGGGTTTAGGGGCTACCCAAAGGGTCCAAGTGCATAATAATTAGGTCCCTTTAAAGGGGATATATAGGGGATATATAGGGGATATATAGGGATATATAAGGGTATATAGGGGTATATAGGGTTTAGGGTTTAGGGTCCAAGTACACAATAATTAGGTACCTTTAGTTTTGGGTAATAGTAATTACAGTACAGGTTTTGGGTAAGTATATGATGGCTAGGTACTTGGAACCTTAGGGCTACACCCCTAAAAGACCCAACGACTAGACTTGATTCTCCTGAAGCTCTCCGTATGGTATCTAGAAGTTTGAACAACTTTAGGCCTCAGGTCTTAGGATTTGCGGTTGCTCAAAACTACGGCTCCTTTCAAAAGGGGCGTGAACGCTCCTGATTAAGCCAAGGATTAAGCACTCTTACGGCTGCAGTCAGCCATGCATGAAGGTGTGGGCGCCTGCGCATGCAGATGGTCTCCAGCTTCATGCGCAGTCACCCCACGGTGGATAAACCAGCTGGCGCTTGGTGGAGAACTCAGAAAGGGATAACCTCTGCAAGCTACCTGGGAAGAATGCACAACATGCTACAGGAAGACGTGTGGAATTCAGCCTTTCCCGTACCGAGCACCAGGGCAGAAATTGCTGGCAAGTCTGGAGGGATGCGATGCCACAATTGCTTTTCTCAGGCCTGCTCTAGAATCATCTCCAACTTTTTGGGCTCTTCAAGCCAGTTTACAAAACTTGGACCAATAAGGCCATGATGGGACCATTTTCTATACGGAGCCTTCCAGTGAACGCATGAGTAGGTGAGCCAGGCAAGGCCACCCCAAACCCTGAACCCCTTGACTCATCTTCGAGCAGCAAAGCACCGCAGTCTGGAAAAACTCATGCACTGCGTCGATTTACGCAGAACGAATTCACCCAAACGACCCAGCTTTCATGTGATTAAGACTACGAACAAAGTGCACCCATTGGGGGGTCGAAAAAAAGGTCTGCCTACTAAGGTAAAGTACGGTTTATGTACAGCTGAATGAGCCTAAACCCTAGCATGGCAGCTTCAACAATCCCACCACCTTGAGAAGCCAAGCCCATCCGGCGAGAGGGGACACTTTACACCTACACCTAAATCCTAGAACCCTCAGCCATCAACCCTAAGCCCTATACCCTAACTCCTGAGACTACTTGCTGAACCTCCTGGGGCCAGGATGCTTGAGCTAAGGTGGATCACATGAAGCCCCGCTCAGCTAACAAATCAACTGCACAGTTCGCAAAAGCTGGGCCGCGGATGCCTTTACACCGAGTCCTGGCAAGGAATTGGTCGCAACCTTAGCCGCCTTAGCACAAGACTCCGTCTTGGTGTTGGGATGCCAGCTGGTCTGAAGCTGCAATGGGTGTTCTTTTAGGGTTAAGGCTTTAGGCTTAGGCTGTGTGCGGTTTAGGGTTTAGGCTTTACGGTGTTGTGGGTTTAGGGTTTAGGGGGTTTAGGATTTAGACTTCAGGGTGTTGAGGATGTTTAAGGAGTTTAGGGTAGGTTCTGCAGGAAGACTGAGACAGACTTAGTCACAACGACCTAAACCCTAAACCCTAAACCGTAAAAAACCCAAAACCCTAAACCCTAAAACCTAAAATCAGTACTCAGGATCATTGCATCTCGAATGGTCTAGGGCTTGGGCATCGAAAGGCGCTGTGAGTTCCTACGGGCCTAAACTGGAACCCAAGAGTATGTAAAATAATTGCCTTTATGGCTGTTAGTTTGGATGTAGGGCTATTATTTTACATACTTTTGGGGTTTAGGAATTGACTATCATCTACTTACTTCGGACTTTGGGTTAAAGGTTTGGGGTTCTGGACCCTCGTAGAGGTCTATGTGGTGTTAACATTGCGGGAATATCCGTGCCAACCTGGATGATAAACACACCGGGGCTCCCAACACTTCGGACTTTGCCAAAGCCCTGCGACCTGCCAACGTACATGACATACGGAGCTAAGGGGAGCATGCACGGCTTTAGTAAGCATAGTTCTTCATGAATCCCTACAGTAACATGAGTACGTGCCCAAAATCTATTGCTTTCTGAAAAAGGGGTTCTTGGAGTATGAGGGCTGTCGGAGGCAGATTTGAGGGAGGTGGGTGTAAGGGGCTATAGTCACCAAACGGTAAGGGTGATTTTTTGATAGGGCTTAGGGTATTATGACCTTTTGTCACTGAGTTGAAGCAGTACCACAGCAATATTCCGGAGCCAGACCTTCCATGAAGGTCCCCAATACCAAAATAGCCACTGCTCCCTCACAGCCAGGAAAGCGGCTCTGAAACAACAACAGCAAGAACTGTTGTCTTAAGCTGGATATACGTGCTAACCATAACTGTCGTGTAGATAGAACCTTGTGCTGAGGGGATTGCAACTGCCGCAGGTGGGCACTGACGAACTCGGTCTGGCAGGCTCTGCTGCCTCCACAATCCATCGACCCCATCTGCGCCTGAAGCAGAGGTTTAGGCTGGATCCTGACCCATATAGCCATCTTCTATAGGACCCTTATCCAGGGTGTACCATTACTACAAACAGGATGTTGGGGAAAATCTTTTCATCATGGGCGGCATCTGAGGCTTAGGGTTTCGGCTGCGCAAGGGTCGAAGGTTTGGAACGTTGACAGCTGGAGTTCTCAGAGGAGATGAAAATTGGGTAACCCTAAACCCTAAATAAATAGGAATAATTCATCGCCCGCTAAGCCCTAAACCCTTACCGGAAGCCTGCAACCCCCCAACCCTAGCGGCTTAGGGTTTAGGGGTTTAGGGTTTAGGGTTTACCCTAAACCCTAAACCATAAAGCCCTAGTGGCTAACGCGGTCTGCAGATCCACTAGGTAGTGAGATGTGCCGAGAATTTGTTGGGAGTAGGGGCTGGTAACTGCTCCCAAGACCCAAAGGGTCCATGTAGGTATATGGTATATACTTAGGGCCCAAAGGGGTTCCATTATACCTACTTTAAGGCCCAAGTATATACCATATAGCTACATGGACCCTTTGGGAGAGGTCCCAACTTTACATTAGATGCGAAACTTTCATGTGCACAAAGTTAATATATCCCTCGCAGTGTGCAAGCAACAGAGAGTCACCTTGGAGAGAGCACCTTGCACTGTTCTACGGGTACTACAAACCTTTAAAAAAGCCATCCTGTATTCAGTATTTATGGCCTCTCAGCTCTCAAATATTGCAGCAATTGTGAGTGAAATGCCCGGCTAGACCTCACAGATGCGTGACACGCATAGTCAGGGTCCATGTAATGAATCTTGTAGCGGTGCTACTTCTGCTGCCTCTTCTCCTCCTACCTCTTCTCCTCCTGCTAGCAGCAGTACTGGTACTGCAGCAATGAGCATAGCAATGCTAGCTGTGACCCTGATTCCTACACCCTGCACTACGCGCACTAAGCCCTACGTCCCAGACTGTGCACCCCGAACCCTGACGCCCTAAACTAAACACTGAAACTGATACCCTGACCGTGAAACACCCGAACGCGCACGGTGATGCCTCAGGCGCCGCCCCCACGGTGGCGACGACTTGGCGAGGTAACAGGGGAGACGACGGCCTTCTCCTGCATAAGGGTTCAGGTATGGTAAGGGCTTGAGGGAAAAGAGAGTTGTTGAGGGCTGAGGGTCTTAGGGTTCAGGGCTTTAGGGATGTTTAGATTTAGGGTTTGAGGGTTTAGGATTTTTGGATTCAGGGCTTTGGGGATATGCCAACACAGGGTGTCAGTTTTAGGGATTTAGGTTTTGGGCTGAACCTGCCCAAAACGACTGTGCACAGAAAAGGACCTACAAAGGCAGCAGTCCTTGCAATCGTCCGCTTTTTGAATTCCATATTACCCTAGAAGCCCAGGTACCTATATAGTGGGTTCCTGTCCTTAAGTCCCTATATAATTTTATACTATCTATAACCCAATAACCTACTATATGGGTACCTGGGCTTCTAGGGTTAGATTGGTGTTGTTAATTTGGCGCTGCATAGTAGCCTGAAGCAGAAGGATGATCATCCCCAATATAACCACGTGATAGAGTTTCAGTGGTATAAGCACCCAAAAGCATGATGTTTTTGGCACAATATTTGTATGAGTGCTTACGGCTATGGATTTGCCATTCGAAGATTCGAAGTGCAGGCTTCGGAGATGAGAGGAATGTTGTGACTCCAGTCCCTTAATACATACCCTACAGTATACTTCTGTCCAAGCCATGTAATAATCATGGCGTCCCAATTTTGGGGCTGCAACCAAACAAAATCTAGTATTCAAATGGAAAAGAAGGCTGAACGTCCCCATGCAGCATAGTAACCCTGAACTCCAAACCCTAGCGACCCCAGGATATCTTGGCACATAGAAGAATTCTAGGGGTCCTGTTTCGTACTATGCTTTCTGGTTCCAAGTCTGTTGTTGGCCAGTTACCTGAAAGTCGAACAGACGGCGGCAGCAGCAGATGATGTAGAGGATGGAGCAGCCACAGCTTTCAACCCTAAACCCAAGCGATGAACCCTGAACCGCCAGACCTCAAAACGAAGCCCTTGACCCTCAACCCTAAACTAAACCATAAACCTCGATCCTCAACCCACAGCCCTCAACCATGAGTTCTTAAGTCCCTCTCCCCATGAACCAGCATTGGGCATTGGGGGTCGGTCTTCCTAGTTAGCCCAGTATATCCCCTCACCCAAACCCTCCTCCGGAGCGTCCGGCTCTGGGCGCAAGGACTCATAGGGAAGGGGCTCGCCTGCAAAAAGGCATATGCCACGGTATATCGGGTCAGCACAAATCGATGATCGTATACAACAGTAACCTCTAGCATACAACTTGTACAATGGCATGTGACAGCCCGTAAGAAATTGTAGGACGTATGCAATGTTCTATACAGTAGGTTTGACTGTCTGAATATTGATCAACTACATATGTTCAGAAGCTCCCGGACTTTTAGCATACAGTAAAGGCCTTTCGGTGGGCTGGCTAGAAGTGTCATACCGAAGCAAGGCAGAGAAGATCTTTGGGGTTCACTGGGGTTCAAGTCATGCTAGTACATCGCCGCGCAATGGTTCATTCTGCTTTTTTGGTCTGGCAACTTGGGAATTTACCAATCTAGTCACATGTATCCCATAATCTCCACATTTGCAATCCCTACATATATCCCTAGGGTCCTGTGGGATCCCCATTTCATGGAACTCCCATTTCTAATCGCGCTTGGCCTGTTTTGCGGTTGCAGGAAAAGTGTTTCAGCGTGCAGCCCATGCTTGGCAAGCTGAAGTTAGAAATAGCGGTACAGGTCGCAGTCCTCACACGCACACGGTTTCGGGTCTAGGGTCTACAAGCAATCTTCTGAACTCTTTCAATGGAACCCTAATCCGCCCACAGACAACCTGAACCGTTCTCGCATTCCGGGTCCCAAAAGAGACTCCCCGAAAACCAGACCAAATGCAGGAATCCTCCATCCTCAGCATTACGCCATCCCATCTTTGAGCCCAAAATCGACATTGGGGTTATATATTGGGGTTTTATATTTGGGTTATATTGGGGTTATACGTTTTGGGGTTATATTGGGATAATGGAAAATGGAAACTACTTCTGAACCTTTTTGGCCTGCGATGAGTCGACGGATCTGATCCTTTCCTTGCAGGACCTCCTGGGCAGGAAATAGAGCTGGGTTTAGGGTTTAGGGTTTAGGCTGATGGTCGATGCAATTGAAATAGAAATTCATATGAGGTATGTTCTAAACTCCTAGTATCCCACTTAATAACCCCCTATGCTAATCCCCTATATAAGCCCGTATATGTATATAACCTCCTTTAAGAAGTTTAGACCCTAAACCCTATATAGCCCCCCTTTAGGGAGTTTAGACCCTAAACCCCAAACCCCATATAACCCCTTTAAGATGTTGAGACTATAGCTCATATGTGTATCTAACAGGATTCGAAAGCATGCTATATATATATATATGGGTGTGAGCATATATATATATACACATATGAATATGATAGTTTCCCTAAATAAGGGCACACCAATATGGACCCCAAAATACTATAACCCTTATTATGGAGACGCCCCAATAAGGTACCCCTAATTTTGGGAAACTCCCATGTTTGCTGCAGACATCTGATAATGAGGCTATGAAATTTTGGGGGGTTTAGGATTTAGGACCTGAGTACTTTGAGAACATGGCTTACTATAGCGGTTCAGGGTTATGATGAGGTAGAAATATATTCTGGAACCCAAAAGTGCTGTGGCATAAACTCCTCGTATCCCATTTAAAGACCCCTATAATAGTCCGTGTATAATTCCCTATAAAACCCCCTTTAAGGAGTTTAGACCATAGCTCATATCAGCCTACACGGTGCAACATGTCAAACATGAGTCCTGAAATGAGCTGAACGTGAAACGCAGCATGACCGCAGTACAGGGTGAGATTCACCATGAGCAATTTGAAGGGTAGGCAAACAAGATCCCCAAACTACCTAAACCCTAAACCCTATAAACCCTAAACCCTATAAGGATTTTTGTGTTTGGATCGCATGGGTTTAGGGTTTGGGGGCTTTTGGCATGCCATTATTCAAGGCTTAGCCGGCTCTTGACATGAATAGCGGAATTTCTCGGCCTTAACTGCCTTGAAGCAGAAGACACTAGACACGGGAGTTGAGGGTTTAGGGAGCGTTACGATAACCTTACGTCTCAGTCTTGGCAGTAAGTCCACGACCGGCGTGTCCCAGCTGTTGTTCACAAGCTTGTCCGTGGGCCTGTGGCAGCAACAAGTGTAACGAGTTCACGCTTATGGTTGTTTGTGGGGTTGAACTAAATGAAATTGGAACCGTCTTAAAACCGCTAAAACCAAACAAAAAGAATAATCTTACTCTTTCTTGGGGGACTAATTACAGTATGCTTCTTGCAATGCTACTCACATGCTCGCCCCGAACCCTGAACCCCAAAGCGCAACCCTTATAGGCCACAACGCAAGGCCTGAAAAAAGACAGAACTGAGCCAAAACAAGCTCGCTAGCGAAACATGCTGCAGGGGGGATTGAGCTTTACCCGGTAAGTTTGCCTCCCAAAAGTAATATCGAAGACGTACAGGTTCCTGTCTAGCGGCTTGGATTCTTTGCCAAAGTCTTGTTGGGTTCTCTGGACCATCTAGCCGGGCGCCTTAGCCCGGGATATGACCTCTAGGAGCGCTTGGCTCAGGAATTTATTTTTGTCAAGTTGATGCTATGTTGGATTCACAGTCTTATGCTTCACATGTCACGGTGAAGGCTGTGGGGCCTAGGTCCAGGGGCCAAGATTCACTGAGGCCCAGCAGCTGCGGAATGCATCGGCAACGGTTCACGAAGAACCCCTCCGCACTCGAATCCTAAACACGAAGCCCTAAGCCTGATGACAACCCGAAGGAGGTGTTTACCTACTCATCGTACATCCAAAATGCAAGCCATACACCCTTCGCCAGGTGGGATGCCTGAAGTGCTTGCGGCTTAAAAGGGCAAGCCTGTTGGTGGTTTATACAAAAAACAGTGGAGTATATAGGAGTTATATGCGCAAAACGGACAAAGATAATGGACACGACTATGTAGGGTTTAGGGTTTAGGGATATTACCACCTCTCATGGAGAAAATTAAATGGAAACTGGGATTATATAGGGGCTTATACGGCAGATACTAAAAGTATGCATGACCCTAAGCTCCTTATTATACCTGGAACTACGGCATTGCAGCATACGATATCACGAATAGGAACCCTCCAACTAAACAACTATACAAGCTCACTTTCCATTTCATGTTCCATCTTGTTTCCTATTTGATTTTCCATTTTCGTGGTACTGTTCATGCAGGACTGCGGTATCAAACATAACTTTCTATGTTTCCAACTTTCTAGCACACGGCTTCCCCATTCCTGCAAAAATTCTAAACCCTAAACCCTAAACCGCGTGACACATCAGGCAATAGCATGGCTGACATGGGCACTTCGGGGCTTAGGGTCTACATCATATGAGCTAGAACCTAAACTCCTAGTTTGCCCTCTAATAAACCTTCTAGTAGTCCCTTTTATGATCCCGTATATAACCACCCTTCTAAGGAGTTTAGACTATAGTACATATTGAAGTTCTTCAAGTGCCAAGCTCTACGAACTACCCTGAACTTCACACTGTTGGGCTGGCTGCGCCTGCTTCCGAAGCCATTGCGACGGCTGGGATCACCGCCGGCTTGAAGCAGATGATACCTGGCGGGTTAGGCGAGTTCAATATGGGACGGAGGGTGTATTATATGAGGTGGCGTCAAAATTACT
>CAJNIZ010022947.1:48743-60008 GCA_905231905.1 Symbiodinium pilosum
ATATGAGGTGGCGTCAAAATTACTTGCTTGTTCTCTCTTGGTTTTTGAGTTAGGGCGTCCCCTATCGATTTCCACGTTTTGGGGATCTTCTCTTAACCATACCTTAAATGAATTAAGCCTATAATTTTAGGACGTCCCCTATCGATCTTGGTGATTTTTGCGTAACAACTACCGCCTAGACTAAACGAAGTAAACGGTAATTTTGACCACGACTCATATCATGTAAATGGGGGCTGTAAGGGGCTGATATTGCTACTCTAATGTAGAAGCCTCCTTACTTGCCCATCACCAAGATTTGAATGGAAATAACATGCAAAATCAAATGGAAATCCACGGACGGGGTAAGGAGAAAACATCGGGTTCAGGCCTTAAGTGGTAAGATTTCGGTAACCCATTGCCCAAACTGGGAACCCATCATGGCAATGCGTGCGGAAGCTGAAGCGGATCCGTTGTTGCTTGCTGTCCCTGACAGCGGGGCTTCATGGGGTTGCATGCACCCCTTGTGAGGATTTAGAAAAAAATCTGGTTCGTGGTTAGGGTCAGGGCACTGCCCCAAAACGACCATGCATAATTCTATATGGTAGAGCTAGCCCTTACACTCCACAAAGGTGGATGATCTTCTCGCTTCTGAAAGGTCATTGTGTTAAATTACAACCATCAACAAACATCGGCTGCTAATTGTTCATTTAGTCCAACCGACCACCCATCAACCTCCAAGTATAGCCTCACCAAGGCTCCTGCTGACTCAAGCCTACTGCAAGCCTACTGCTGCTGCTACTGCTGCTGCTACTGCTGCTGCTGCTGCTACCACTACCACTACTACTACTACTACTACTACTACTACTAGGACCACCACCACCACCACCACCACCACCACCACCACCACCACCACCACCACCACCACCACGTATCGGTTACGTTTATGACGGTGTGGTTTTCTCCACTTCACCTGCTTAAAACTGAGGTTTGGCGCGATTGTTGAACAAAGTTCTCCTCGCAGATTTTCACTGGATTTCGTTAGTCCAAGGTTCGTTACACTACCTGAAGCTAACATGGATCCCACCGACGGCCTGACCAAGACCAAGACCACTATGACGACCATCCTTGTGAAGGAGGCTCCGTGGGGTGCTGTGTGAACTTGGGGGATCGTCACCAAGAGCCCGCAGACCCAACCTGAATCCAGTTAGCCTGCATATGACTGCCCTAAGAAAGACCACATTGAGTCTTAATTAGACATGGCCCGGTGACACCGAAAGGCTCCAACGTGGTTCCTTTTTGGGCTGTATTCTAGAATCCTTTACAGCCAGCAAAAAACCGGAATCTTCGGGTAAATCCCCGCCAGAGGCAAAACGCTGCCAAGCCCACGCCACACGCGAGTGACCCAAGTCTGCCGCAAAGTGAAGTGAGGTGGTGCCGGCATCGTCGCTGTTGTTCGGGTCCGCCTGGTTTAGGGTTAAGGGGTTTAGGGTTTAGGGATTTAAGGTTAAAGGTTTAGGGTTTCAAGGGTCCAAGGACCCAAATAACATGGTTTTAGGCCCCAAATACCAATAGTATAGTATAGTATTTCGGCCCTAAATCCCGATTATTTGGATCCTTGGACCCATAGGGCGAGGGTGTACCAGAATGGAGAAATATGGAGAATCACATGGAAAAGAACATGGACGATGAAACGGAACTCAGCTCATAAGGGGTGGGTTTACCCGGGTCGCATTGCAGTGTATACTGTGGATGAGGGCAGTCAGGCACCATGTCATGTACCATCTGCCCAAGAGTTTACAGCATTACACAGCCCTGAAGAGGTGCAAGAATTTCTCCATCTTCCGCGTGTAGACAAATACTCGGCCATGACTCCGCACTGACGCCCCCCTTGAACTTTGCTTGTGTGTTTACTTCGGCACGCTGGTCCAGCCCGAGACCCAAAACCCTGAACCGGGGTGTGCTCCGCGGAGCTCCTGAGGATGGCCTTGGTGGGACAGGCTGATTCCCTAAAGACGCTGTGAACAATCCCGGTGTAAAGTCATGCCCGAGGTATAACAAAAGGTTACCATTTTAAGGCACTTCATGACTTGCCCGAGCAGTCGCCTCCTCACTCAGTGGCAGGTGTAAGGCTAGTGGCGGGGAGAAGTGGAGATTCAGTGGAGATGTCGGAGGGAGTAGACTTGGATTGCGGAGGACACAGGTTTCAGTCCCATCACGCGAGCTGTTTACAAGTTTACGAGTTTTGCTTAAGAGCTTTGGTCTAGAACAACTAGAACTTGTCTGCGGCCTTCTCGGCCTCAAAACCTAAAACACTCCTGCATTCGGGAAGCTCGAACAAAATTTCTAAGGCGAACGGCACCCCTGATCGATTTCACCCAGCCCAACTGTCCCTGCTTTCCAGGCCCTTGCTTCGTCATCTCATCCTGCCCTAAACCCTAAACCCCTAAACCCTAAACCCCTAAAACCCTAAACCCTAAACCCCTAAACCCTAAACCCTAAACCTCTAAACCCCTAAAACCCTAAACCCAGGCCCGTGAGCCTGCACTTTCAGCAGGTACTGCAAGATCTCCGCACGCCCTCGCACTGCTGCTGCATGGACTGGAGATCTGCCGGACAATGCAGGATTGGGGTGTTCTGTATCTCAGTATCCCAAACTTGCCCAAGCCCTTAGTGCTGTTTGTACGGCTGTCACAACATCCAACACTGAGCGCCGTGAGTAAAAGGTACTCACTTCTCGCTTGCTGTGGGATCTTCCCAGCTACCCAGAAGTTGTTCAGAACAGCCCGAACAGCCCGAACAACCCTCTCTGGTCTCACAGGGCCAAGCTAGCTCAAACTTTGAAGTTCAGAACATCTGCGACTTCGTGCTGCAATTAGTTGAGTCGCCGCAGAATCGGCAACAGCCTTGAGACTGAAAGAACCTCCTCACCAACGACCGGCACAAGGTTTTGGGGGGGTCGGGTTTAGCGTCTTCCTTCAGTAGCGTAGCGCCTGGCACCACGGCGCCCGAACTCGTGGCTGTTCACCTCTTCCTGGTGGAAGGGTAGGGCTTTGTGTTAATTAGAGGCCGAAAGAAATAAGACAGTGCTTTAAGTGACCTAAACCCCAAACGTATGTAAACTAACAGCCCTTAACCCAGAATAGCAGCCATAAAGGCCATTATTTTACATACTTTTGGGGTCCAGGTATTTCATTCCAATCATAGGGATGGTTGCAAAGGCACTTTTTTTCTTCAGAAGTGAGGGAAGGCAAGAACCCAGGAGAAGGCTATGAATCTCTTACTGCAAGTTTCCACTTCTCGAGGTTTCCATAAAACTGTTATGAGAATAGCGAGAATAATGGCTAAGTCCCCCCTTAAGGATAGACCCTAGCCCTACCCTAACCCTTAAATCCTGAACCCTTCCTCCCCTATAAGACGAATCATAGTCTCAAATAATGCGTGGAGTGTGCAGAAAGGGAGGGGTCCCAGAGGGGGAGTCGATAATTAGTCCGACCCAGGGATGAACCTTGTACTGAATGAAGAGACGGGTCTTGTTGATACAATGTATTTGGGGGTTTCCCTAAATTAGGGGTACCATTTTAGCGGTCCCCTTAATAGGGACTTAATATATTTTGGGGTCTGTATTAGGGTCCCCCTATTTTGGGAAACTATTATTTGAAAGCAAGGAAGATATTACCAAATATAGGAGCTTCTCAAACCTACTCCTACGGAACGCAAAATACTCGACCTCACGCTGTAAACGAGACACATCTCGGTCCAGGGTTTTAAAGCTACTCCTCCTTCCATACAGGGGCGCTCAGGAGTCTCACGATTGAACCGATTGAGTTGAACTACCCTAAACGCCAAACCCCATATAACCCATTATAGCAATTTCCATCTTATTCTCAATTATCCCAGTATAAACCCAATAAACCCCCTAAACGCCCCTAAACTCACACGGTCTCTATCTGAAGATCCAACTTGCCACTCTGCATGCAAGTCCATTCTAGAATAGAGAACATCGGAAAACCTCCGTGAGGTTTTGGGATTTAAGGTTGAGAGTAGCTGTAGTATAGGGATAATATAGGGGTTATTTTGGTAGTTTCCCAAAATGAAGGGACCCCAATATAGACCCCAAAATACTCTAGTCCTTATTATGGGGACCCCCAAAAAGGGACCCCCATTTTGGGGAAACCCCCATATAGGGATGATGGAAAATAACATGGAAACTACAACTCTGACCCGCAGGGTCCCAGTACCCGCCAGTAAACATGTGCTTCCCCACTACATGTACTACAAAGAAGGTACTCCTTAACAATTCGGTACTTGGAACCCTGGGATTAACCCTAAGCCGTTAAAAAGGACTCTAGAGCCCGAGTTCAAAATTCTGCCCCCTAAACCCTGAATCCCTAGAGCCTAAACCTTGTAGACCAGAATGATAAACCCTAACTACACGCCCTTGAAGCCTGGCTTCAATCGTATGGTCATGTATAAATCTACCCTGTAGCCTACCCCTTGGGCCCGAGAGTTTTCTTCACGATCGTGCTGCCAAATTGCAATCCCCCTACGTACCCCAAGAAAATTTTCTCCCCTTAAAACGAGGCACCAATTTCTGAGAAACTGTGATTTCCGTAATTTGAAAGAAGGCCTGACTTGTTGAAACCAACAATACATCACAGCCTGGATGTCCACACCATCCTGCTGCATGTCCTTGATGGCGGCCTGCGGCACGAGGAGGCGGGCTTATGGGTGCAGATCTTAGATGGATGTTCGCATCAAAGCGCAACAGGTGGACATCTCTCCTGAAACCTGGGATGCTAGATGAGAAAAAAAATGGATGTTCGCATCAAAGGGCAGAAGGTGGACATCTCTCCTGAAACGTGGGATGCTAGATGAATGACATAGGTCTGACAAGGCGATTCTGATGTGAATCCTTCTCTAAATGGCAACCGCATAGCATCTTTCCTGAAGGACAGAGGTCTTTGTAGCGCCTTTTCCCGTTCATGTCATCTTGGAGGAGGGTATGTTGTATTGCAGTTGACCCCGACACACTTACCTCATTGCCTCAGGTAAGCAAACAGAATCCTTCAGCTACCTGTTACCAACCCTAAGCTGCCTAAACCCTTAGCCAACACTGGGCAGGGAGAGCTGTCAGGCTTGCTAGGTCTTGGGGCTCAGGGCTTGGGGCTTAGCATGTCGATTCAGAACCTGCAACCTTTCCCCAAAAAGAGCGACGAAAACCAAAAACCCTGAACCCGCCCAAACCTCAATACCACGAAGCCCCTCAACGTTGCAAAGCGGAAGCTCTGAAACATCCTGACCCTTCTGGAGACCCAGCCACCACACCCTAAAACCGTAAAACAATTTACACTCTCACCCCCCGCCAAACCCACAATATTTGATTGAACCTAGGGTTAGGGTTTACCTGGACCCCAAAAGTAGGTAGAATTATAGCCCCAAAACCCTAAACCTAAACATAGCCCAAAAGGCCATTATTCTACATCTTTTGGGGTTCAGGTAAGGTCTAGCCATGAACTCCAATCATCTCCACTGACGGTCTTTCTGACGTTACTTTGACGTCAAGAACCCCTGCAGAAGTGGTAGGTCTTCGGGAAGCTTGTCAAAACAAGGTGCCCAAGGAACCCTGAGGATATGTAGGGGTTAACGGGGTCGATGCCGATGCCTAGCAAGGGTGCTGTATGAATGGGCTTATTCTGTCAAACTTAGACGTCGTTCAGTCATGAAGATAGATATCCCTTGAATGCCCGTTACTGTTGGTCAAAGCATTACAAAGGCCCACAGCTTGGTGTCCAAGCTTTAAGCTTCCAACATCGGCATGATCTACCTATCACCAGGCCCTCAGATCGTTTGCCTTAAGGCCCTGAAGGTCGCAGCTCATCACCAGTTCATGAAGCACATCCGCCATGGTCCTAGGATCCAGGAGTTACGGATCGAAATAGATTGGGTCTAGGATACACAAAAAAGCTCAGCGCACTGCCACTTATGCAGTTCTAGACACTTTGGGCTACGCACATGAACTGGTTGCTGCCGTACTTCACAAAGTTGTTCTCACTAAAGAGGAGGTTGCGGTCGACGGTGAGGAAGGTCGACCATGGTGCCGGATCAGGGCGCGCTGTTTGAGTCTATAGCATTCGTAAGCGGTATGTTGCGAATTGCAGGACCACACACGTGTACGTCCCAAAACAAAACCCGCAGGATAGTAACCCCACAACAGCCCGGACAGCACTGACACATCAACACTTCAAGGGCTGTGACTCACCTACGCCTCACAAAATCCGTGGACCCTGCTACTCTAGGGCCGTATATGATTCGCAATGCTTTGCTAAGTACGTACTTGCTGAACCGTGTACCACAGGTTTACCATGAACCTCGGATCATAGCCTTGGTCGTTAATTAAGCCTCTACATTATAAGCAGCAGTTGCATGGGCGGGGACGTGTGTAGATATCTCTGGGCGATCGCTCAATCGGATCCAATGGGAATAGCCAATAGCATGCCCTGCCGGGGAAACAAAGCGGAAAAGAATTATGTCATTCAAATGAAATGAGCTGGAAGATGAACCTTCAATCCCAACATCTGAGACTATGCCGGAAGTTTGGAAAAGCTTGTGCAATGTTGGTGTAAGGTGCTGGTGCTTTCCTTGAGCATCCTCAAAACAATGACTCCGTAATGCATGGCAAAATACCGGGATTCCATGGGATTCCTAGTGCAAGCCTCATCATTGGCGGAGCTTAGAAGTGTTGCTGTCATGCACACAAAAGCAAAGTCTTAATCTCATGCATACTGCGTACATTATTTCATGCAGACCCCTTCTAGAATTTCAAGAGTCTGTTTGCGACTGTGAGTTGCGAATGTAACCGCCTAAGAAACCTGTTGCCATCCAGCTTAACAAGCGAGTTTGACATGAAACAATACGCACAGGCGTTCGTAGTAGACAGGAATTCAAATATGATTGCTGACGATCAGGCCTTGTGCCCCCGAGAAGGGATGCCACTTACATAGTCCCAACCTAAGCGCAACCACTGCGGAGCAGTTTTTTACCGGTGTTGCAGCGAGTTCGCATGCAAGAGCGACATAGCATGAACTCGGCCTTGTTCTTCATGTGCTGGAAGACCTGGCAAGCCCGAACGCGCACCGAATCCTTATCCTGAACAAATGTGAACCAAAAGAGTCGGCGCGAAACTCTTTACCGCTTGAGCAGTTTTCACAGGCTGTGACTGCATCTGCGGCCCTTGGAGTATATCCATATTCCAGGTGCCGACGACGCGCCTCGTCGGCAACTGGACTATGGGATATATTCCAAAGACTGCAGTCGCAGTCTCAGCCTGGAAAAACCGCTCAAGCGGAAAACAGTTTCGCGCCGACTCCTTTGGTTCACAGCTCTGAACGCGCTCCGGGGCTGCATCAAGCTTGCTCCGGATTTTGATTTTCCAGTGCACCATGAGCGTTGCATGGAGCACAGGAATGCCCCAATCAGCGTCAAGTGCTGCAGGCGCAGCTTTCAACAATTCCGCGAAGCAATAATATTGCTTCGCGAAATTGCTGAAAGCTGTGCTTGGCAACATCAGCTGTGGCCTTGACTTGGACGTTCTTGAACTTTCTTTGCACGTGCCAGCAAGCCTCGCCGCCGTGTGGATCACCCCAACTGACAACTGACCCATTGCCCAGCAAAGCTGCGAATGCTGAGTTTGTCGCCTGGATGTCTCGCACGTCCTGCATCTGGTAGCGGGCTGCTCTGCGGTCACCTTCGCAACCTTCAAAATCCGATGTCACTACAGAGCCGTCGCTCCTCGCTGCCGCAGAGACAGAGGAAGTAGCCTGGATTCTCTGGACATGCTGCAGTTGACCTTGCACGGAGCTGCTGCCACCGCCATCACTGAGCCGACCCCAAGTCGTGATGATTAGGAGCCTTATCCAGGGCCGTATATAGGTATAGTATAAATATAACCCAACTTTTGCAATTGGGGAGGTACCCGAAGGATGAGCATGGGAAACGCATCATGGGACAGATATATGCACATTGGATATCCTCCTCACAACCGAGGCTTCAGATACAGGACCGAAGGACTCAAGATGTAACAGGAATTACTTCGGACGAAAATGGTTGACACTTCAGCACTTGCGGACCAAACTCTACTTTGACACTAAGCCAAAAAATGCTTAGCTCTGCGGCTATTGGCTGTTGAATGCTTCAGCGCTAAAAGGCTGCTGCAAGGCGTCATTGCATGATGCCAAGATATCTCACTAGTTTGTGGATACATAACAATCGTGCATCTTGTCGGCACATGTAATGTAAGTGTTGCTTGAAAGCGGGTTCCTATAGGATCCAGGGAACACATCTGGGTTAAGAGAAAAGTTATACGCGTCCTTACCTCCAGTTGAAGCTCAGCCGCCCCTGGGGTGGGTATCTATCATACCAGGGTACTCTGTCGCAAGTGCTCTGAAGGAATAGGGTCTTAAACCCAAAGCCCAACACCCTAAACCCTAAACCCAACACCCTAAACCCTAGGCCGCAAAGAAAGAGATCCAAATTTTGACACGCAGCACAGTTGGGACGCATCGTCTAAGCTCCTAGTATCCCCTGAATAACCCCTATAATACTCCCCTATATGGGTGGTTGTAAAAATTATGGTCCCTTTTTGCGTACCCTAAATATTAGGGGCCGTACTATAATAGGGATCCAAAAAGGGACCATAATTTTGACAACCACCCATATAACCTCCCATATAAACCACCTTTAAAGGAGTTTAGATTATGGCTCACATGGCTTTGGATCTATACCAGGTCTTGGATCTCCTCAACGACAATTTTGGGATGTATACAGGGATGACAATACTTATAGTCCCCCTTAAGTAGGTAGAACATAAGGTATATGGCGATCTTATAATATGCCCAAAGCCATATTCTGTCTACTTAAGGGGGGACTACTCTGCAAGATCTGCACTCACATCTATCGGCGCCCTGACCTGGGCAGTCATTCCTGGAGCCCATCATGGGAACATCTGCTTGTCTGCTTCTAGTCCCCCTTAAGAATACGGTAGATTAATTCTAATAAGATCCCCATATACCCCATATTCTATCTACTTAAGGGGGGACTATACAGCAATGAAGCAGCCCGTCAGCCTCCAAACAAACTTGAGTGTTCAATTTAGTAGATGATGTTCACCGCTAGCTGCACATCTCCAGAATTCACAGGATGATCCCTGCTGATCAGCAGAGGTAGCTTCTTAAAACAGTGCATGCTGGGTACCCCAGGGACATGTTGGGATTATGACCATGTTCTTGGGTCACTTGTGATGCCTGTAACACAGTTGATGATAAACACCTAGCTTTTTTTACCCAACTGCACTAGAATACTATAGGAGCCTAAATAATTACCAATATTCTGGTTCCATCTTCCTTATAAAATTATGGTCAATGGACCTCAAATGGACCTTAAAATGATATTGGTAATTATTGAGGCCCCTAAACCCTAAACTCTAAATGTATTACGCAGATTCGCAGGGATTCTCAGGGTCACACAGGATCTGTACTGGCAGCTTCTACAACCAAAGCTGACCGTTAGCGGATGTCATAATAACCTTGTCCCTATTTAGGGGTAAAGGAGATTATAGGGGTTATATAAGGTTTGGGATTCAGGGTTTAGGGTTTCCCAAAATTCTCGGCTACCTTTTCGGGGGAGGTCCCCAAAATAAGGACTATAGCTTTTTGGGGGTCTATATTGGGGCCCCCCTCATTTTGGGAAATTATCACATGCACGTGGGCTAAGCACCCCCCGCCCTAAGAATAGGAAAGCGTAGCACCTAGTTTCCGGTCCTTAACCCTAAGGGTCCAAGGACCGATAATAGGATGTTTTTAGTAAAATACTACTTCTGCTTGTGCTCTAAAAACCCTATTATTTGGGTCCTTGGACCCTCAGGGTAAGCACCAGCCCAAAGAGACCATGTATATAGCTCTGTAACATCTACGCAGGGCCAAACGAAATTAGCATGTCGTTCCGTTAGGGCCCAAGTATATGCTGCACAGCGATTAGAACCCCTATAAAGACCAAGTTTCCATTTCATGTCCCGTTTTCTCCTCCAAGTCATTCTCCATTATGGTCACCAATATGGGCCTACATGGTCCGAAAATCCTAAACCCTAATCCCTAACCCCTAATCCCTAAACCTTGAACCCGGAACCTCAATCCCTAAACTCTAATCATCCCTATGAGTCCTAAACCCTGAACCCCTAAACCCTCAACCCTGAACCCTGAACCCTGGGCCCAAGGCCCAGGCTATGCGAGCGGAGGGCAGGTGCAAGCAGGCCCCAGGGGTGGTTGATGCGGCAAGAAGTCAGCCAAACAGCTGTCAAGCGCTTTTAAAAAGGGACCCAGTGGCTTCGGGTTTAGGGTTTAGGATTTAGGGATTAGGGGATCTAGGGTGCGGGGCATGTAAGGTTTAGGGAATTGTTTTGAAATTTTAGGTGGGTTGAGGGCGTATAGCGGTCAGGTCCCTTGCCCATGGATTTGGGCTATGGGTGTAGGATGTGTTTCGGGGCTTAACGGGGGGATTATGATCCAGATGTGTAGGACTTCTCATACTAATTTCTGGGCTGGCGTATGACTTCGTAGGGCTTCGACTTACATACTAAGAGACGGCAACACACCAGAATTCCAGCATGAGTTCACCCCTTTGAAGGTGATGCTTGTTCGCACGCATATGCACGCAAAGCTCCCGCCAAATCCAGCAAGGCCAAAAAATGGTAGTTTCCCCAAATAGGGAGACCCCAATATAGACCCCAACATATTTAAAATCCTTATTATTGGGACCCCCAAAATGGTACCCCTAAGTTTCGGAAATTCCCAAATGGGCGGCTGGGCACTTCTTCGGCTCGCAACGCCGGGGGTCTGCGACGATCAAGGAGCGGTCCTCGGTTGGGGCTTAGGGCTCGGGCACGTTTAGAGGGTCTAGGGTTAATACTGCTTAGGAAACAGGATTTAGGGTTTGAATCTATTAGAGCTTCGGGATGAGAAAGTAGGTGTAAACTTTTCCGTTAGACATAGGTTTCAGGAAGTATGGTTCATATGCAGGATTTCGGGCAAGAGGTTTCTGTGTTCCTTTTTTGGGAGCTGTGAAGCTGTTCTTGCCAGAGCTCCATTCATCCTGCTTTCCTCTCCCCAGGAGAGAAGATGCAACACCCACCATGCCCTACCCAAATCTTACCTTCGGTTAGCTGGGAATGAAGGAATGAACAAGAAAATGGAAACTACTATACTATACTGGGTTATATAGGGACTATATATAGGG
>CAJNIZ010022958.1:0-17804 GCA_905231905.1 Symbiodinium pilosum
GTGTGAATCAGTCCATGCTGACATGGTAGTTGACCTAGATCAGTTTGTATAGGGCGCATGCATTGTACTGAGCGTGTGTTCCGCAGGCGCCTTGAGTCAGAGCAGAAGGTTTCGCAGTCTCCTTGTAACTATCCTATTATTACCGATAGCATCCTTTGTCCCAATGCACCAAAGCGCATACACAGTGATTTGCATGTCATGGTATTGTGTTCACCCAACGATGAATTTGTGTTGGCGTGAGCTGGAGTCAAATTGTTTTTTGTTATCGTAATCACAAAAATGAACATCAGTCAAGTGCCTGAGGCGCACATACTGGTTGCTGTCAAGCATTGAGCACGATTGCACTGTCAAGGTCAGCTGGTGAGATTGGATTTTGGTTTGTACCCAGCATGCAGCTAGTATGAAGCTGGTCACAGCTCCGGATTCCAGAATGTCAGCAACTAATTAACTTTTCGGTTTGACTGCAGATCTTTGGCTCCACAATAGGAAAACAACATGTTTCCATGCATGAAGATGAAGAGGGTGAGATGGTTTCAATTTTGACCCAGCATCTTGTGTATTTGTTCAGAGTTCGCGTTTGCCGACCAACGATGCATGAAAATGCTCAGAGTGTCCTTCAAGGAGGCCTGATGGGGTCAGGGTTCAGGGTGTAGGGTGTTATTTCCCTAAGGGTCCACCGACCCAAACGTTGGGGTCTTAGGTGCCAAGATCTGTTATGATTAGAGTATTTGGGACTTGAAGCCTCACTATTTGGGTTCTCGGACCCTCTGGTTCTGCAAGTTGTTCAACATGTCCCCCAAACAACCCGTGATGAGAACCTCACAAGTCCCCGATAACCCCCGTGGATCCCCAAAATGCCGAATGGTACGGCTGGTTTGAGAAACCCTCTGCTCTCACTTTGCATGGTGTAGAGACTCAAAGTTTTGTGCAGTTGTGGCCCTTCACAATGTCAGCCTTGTTCCTAGTCTTTGCACTGTCATTGAATGCAGCTTTCGCCTCACAGTGTTTCCAGTCATTCAGCTGTGAAGACGTATCATTACGCCGCCCCCCAAACCATGTTCCAGGCATTTGGCATTGTTTTCTGCTTTTTTCAGGTGGCATCCTGGGTCGCTTCGAGAATGTCCGAGTGAAAAAGAGCGCCAAGAAGACAGTGACTTGTGATGTCACCAGCTCAGGGTGAGGCTGCTACTAGTGGTTTAGGGGCTTGGGGAGGACAGGTTGGGGCGTTTGGCGGTATGGGGCTTTGGGTTTTGGAGTTGTTGGACTTCTTTCAAGTTTCACCGGGCCTGTGAGTCATACGGTGAACACATTGACTTTCAGAAGTGCCACTGACGCATAGCGTGTGCTTTCTGAATTTTTGAATCGGTATTTGCTAGGTTGCTAAATTTGCCAAGCATGTTTACATGAGCATAAGTAACATGTGCTGCGCTTCGCCTGCATGCTTGTTGACGATGTTAAGGCCGCGACGCCAGAGTATTTGAGGCATGACTTCTTAAAGCCGCAGCCGCAGCCTTAGCACTGGGCTCCATACACGAAAATCAGTTTCCAAACAGTAGAATACTCGTGGGTAATCGTGTGTATTATTTCCAGTACGAAGCTTACTCTCCCTTTTTGGAAATGACTGTGCAGTTGCTGTTCTGGCTTGAGCATTCCTTACCTGGAGGTTCTGTGGTTTGTCAGGGTACTTTTGTCGTGTACTGGTGAGGCACCTACCTGTCGAGCGTGTTGACCTGGAATCCAATTTCATTGCTACATCCAACATAAACGAGACTCGTTTCCACAAGGCCTGGGTCACTTCGTCCGTGATGTTGTGCTTGATAAGGTGGTGTAGAGCGTGGACAGTCATGTTGCAGGGTTTCCACCGGCGCCACCAGCACCATCCTCAGTGAAAAGCTCCTGCGTTACATTGGCTGGTTGGTCTGAACGTTATGACAGGGCTGACATTCAACAAGATGCTGCGCGACTAGAGCATGAAGCCGTGGAGCCGGCCTGTTAAGACGTATTGCGTGACAAGCAACATCTTTGTATGAGCTTACCCTGCAGGCGCGAGACTGGGCTCGACAGGAGCTTGAGTGAGTGTGCTCTTGCAATCTTACAAACACATAGGCGTTTGTCCCACCCCTTTCAGATGTTCAGCAGGAGCGGGCGGCTGCACAGGCTTCAGCAGCGCACCAGCTTCGTGAAAAGTACTTTGGCATGAAATTGGCTTGCTGCGGTGCCGGCCGACGGGCGAGTCGGAGAGACGCTGCCAAAAATGGGCATGTTGGGACAAGAGTAAGCTTCGAGTATGGTATGGCCTTGGCCCCACAAAGCCCCACAATGACAAGACGTGGCTGTATTAGGTATCAAGCATGGAGCTGCAATTCCGTAGGAATGTCTGTATTGCAACTGGCATCCTCTTGGGAGCACGTGCCTCGCACATACCTTGCTGGTGTTAGCCATCCTTTCGAGCAAGGCTGTCGGCAACGAACTGTTACAAATTTGAAGATGACTTGACATTGCATAGATTGACAGATTCCAATTATGAGCTGCCAAAAGGGATACCGTGATTATGGGTAAGGTTCAGCCAGGCCCCTGCGAGGGGTTCTCTTAGAAACGCTCCAGACTCTTCATCCTGAACCCTATGCTGCCCTAGGGCGGAGGCTTGCTTAACTTTCCGCAATGCTTCAAGGTGCACATTCAACATCCTCACGGGCGAGGGGGTCGGCAGGGAATGTGAGCATCAGCCTGAGCATGTTATGGCCTTTGCTGTACACTGTACGCATCAAAGAATTACGTAAACCCGCATACCGAGACCAGTGTCGTGAGGCAGGTAATATCAAAGACCGAAATCGGCTTGCAGAAGACAGTACTGCCAATATTATGAGTTTCATTGGTGTACGGTTTCTGCTCAGGTTTCGACATGTCGGAAAGAAGATTCTGAATCCGTACGGCAGTATGCAGGCATCTGCTTGTCCACAGAGTCGGGGCTTGTTGCAGCATGCGACGGTTGTTGCAATCGCTATGCAGCTATGCCCTCTGCAGTTGGCAAGAGTGAGCAGTGGTTATCTGCGGTGTGAATATCTGGAGTCTCTGCAAATATTATCGTGGGGTGCACAGGAGAATACGACGGGACCCTCATTTCGAGAGATGTCTACGTTTTGAAGCAAGGTGTTGCTTCCCGCTCTGTTCGCACATTGTTTCTGGCCAGGCCACCTTTGCCGAACATGACAAGGAAGAACGGCACCGCGTCAAGAATTCCAAGCACCGCTTCTTCGAGCACCCTGCCCCTGAAAAACAGGCCAGTGATCAGGATACAAGCAAGCACAACCGGCAACCCAACCGTACTTTTGGAAGCCCTGCTATTTGACGTGGCCAAAGCAGGTGCGGACAGCCAATCTTTTCCAAGAAGGGCTTCAATCAACAGTGCGAGAATCTGCTGTGCTGGGCTATGGAAGGCCGGCAGTCCTTGTGTCGCAGTTTCTAAGCGAACAGGGGATCCGTGGCCTTCCCACCAGGGGCTGTCATGCTTTATTATCATGAAGCAACATTTGCCGTTTGCAGTTTTATCTCGTAATGTAGAGCTCACCACGAAAGATGACTTGGCGAGGAGCGGAGTTTCCCGAACTAGGGCTCGTTCGTCAGCGCCTCATGATGTTGCTTTCCAGAGGTGACTGCAATCCCCTGAGTCATGAGTTTCCAACTGGGGCCTAGGTGTGGTGTGGCTGATAACTTTGTGCATCTACAAGCTCTCCCTCCTGAGCCAGACTACGCCCGGCACCTGGTGGTGCTTGATACTTAGGGTGTGCCATGCTTCCTTTGTTTCACTGACACGTGGCTGCATGAAGGAAGTACCGCACAACGGAAATGCGCAGCTGCCTTACCTTTCTCGCTGCCTAGGCGTGACATTTGTACTTGCACAATAAAGATTTGTTGAACACGTGTATGTATTTCTGTTGTTGCCTCCATTTACGCTGTCATCATGGCCCAGGAGTCAAATCATCTTGGGCTGAGTACCGCCTGGTGACATGACCGCCGTAGTTTCACTTAGGTGGGAGCTGGTCTATGTCCAGAAACCAATCTACTTGTCCTCATTTATAGGTCTGTACTTCGACCATTTTCAGCGTTATTGTCATCTTCTTAGATGCGTGTTTATGACTGGCAACTGTTGGAATCATGCATCAGATGCTGACATTTGTAAACGCAAGAACGTGTAAAAAAAGCAGCACTCGCCTGGCTCCCGACCCACTTGACTTGATCTGCATGTGCCAAAGGCGCAGCTGCATGACATGCCCTTCTGGATGTTAAGAAGTCACGTGCTTGCTTGCTGCTATACGGGGATATATAGGGCTTGCTGCTGTACGATCTTCTCTGCACGACGAGAACATGCTTCAGCAACGTGCTCGCGATGCCGAAGCTGACTATGAACCAAACCAAAGCATGTTTCACGTCCTCAACATGCTTGTAATTGTCAATGCTAGACACGCTCTGCTGTCAGAGTGATCTATTGGCAAGCTCTCAACTGCCCCAAGCCTACTGATTGGACGCGGTGCCGTTTTTGGCATGGTTCTTCTACGGAGCTTCCGATTATCCCTGCATACATCCACTTGTTCCGTTCCTGTTTCAGAACACTTTCGCTGTTCCAATATCACTACTAGCGCCATGGTGGACCGCATGCCAGTGGAGGACAGTCGTCGCTTCTATCGCCATTCGCATGCCCAGAGCTTGCAAAACATCCAAAGCTTGAACGCGCTTCGCTTTAATTGGCTGAATCCTGCGTTCTCCATGAGCCATTTCACATCTAATGCATCAAATCCTGATACATTTTTGGCAATAATACAGTTCATCAACTTTCTGACTGTAGTTGTTTTCATTGTCCTTGCCTCTCGGCCCACAGCCTTGCCAAAAGAAGACTGAAGCCCGGAAGCAACTAAAGCCTTAACCCTAAACTGTGGGTTTAGGGTTTAGGGATCCCCAACCCTGAACTGTGGGTATGATGGCGCAGGAAGGTTGGGTGTACGGACAGAAGCCGAAAGATCCAGAGGCGGCATGGTTAGGGTTAAGGGTTTTCGCTTTAGGGTACCAATAAGAATCAAATTTGTGAGTACCTTATCTGGAAGGTGGTCAAAATTATGGTGCCTTTTATTTGCTGAAAGTATAATAGAATCCCTAACGTTTAGGCTACCCCTGAACAAAGGATAATGATTTTTGGCAAGCCCGGATCTTGCCGTGGGGACGAAGAGCTCGGGTCAGAGATTGGATCATTGGACCCTAAACCCTAACAACCTTCTCAACCCCACAAACCCTATAAACCCTATCAACCCTATCAACGCTATATACCCAGAATCCTGAGCATTTATCCATGCTGGGGTTGCCTTTGCACTTCCTACTTTTGGGATCGGGGTTTAGGGTTTATGGAGGTTTGAGGATCATGGGAAGCGCCACTTGCAGTTGGGAATGGGGAGCGATTTGCCAGGCGACGTGCCAGGTCTTGGGAAGTGTGGCATGTAGGTTCCTGCTTAGATTGCAGGAACTGCACAGGGATGTGCAAGTCGCACTGTAACATACTGAGGATGCTTTGCGTGGTGTACAGAAGTTTATTGTATGTATGTATGTATGTATGTATGTATGTATGCATGCAGGCATTACATAAACAGATGCATGGTTCAAAGCTTGCTTTTGCCAGGAACCTGAATGCTAGAAGGTCTTCATTTCACTGCTGTGCCGTTGTGCCAAGAATTTCAGAAAAGCTTCATCTCATCGCTGTGCGCATGGCCTGTTCAGGGTCCGCCGGACCTGGAAAGCTTATTTGAAGCTGCTGGAGTGCCTGGCTTGAGTCAAAAGAATAGTATTAACAGTAAGAAAAGTAATAGTAGCAATAATGGTAATGATAGTAATAGTAGTAGCAATAGTAAGAATAGCCGAAACAACACTACTAGTAGTAATAGTAATAATAGTAATACTAATAATAATGGTAAGAATAGTAAGAATAGTAATAATGGTAATAATAGTCATAATAGTA
Source organism: Symbiodinium pilosum (assembly GCA_905231905.1). Taxonomy (NCBI): domain Eukaryota; class Dinophyceae; order Suessiales; family Symbiodiniaceae; genus Symbiodinium; species Symbiodinium pilosum. Next base: position 6,002 of record CAJNIZ010022958.1, read on the forward strand.
GCAATAGCAGTAATATATTTCTTGTGCTGCTCTTTGGGCGGGGGACTGGTCAGCAGGTACCAGACAAGCTCACAAATGGAGAGCCTCCGTTCTCTCCAGAGTGGTATGCAGGAGCCAAAGAAAGGCCGTCAAACATGAGCCGCTGTCAATATTAGGCCTTAGGATTACCATTGGACCACTAGGAGTGGACATGGTATAGTCCCTCGTATCTGTACTTCCTAACAAAGACCGGTGTCCAGTAACTATGTAGACAATATTGACTGTAGCTCATGTGACAGTTTTGCGCTTGCATCGCAGCAACAAGTGTGTTGGACATGGCCACCATTAGAAGCCTGACATTCCAAAGCCTTAAAATCCTAAACGCTAAACTCCAAACCCGAAACCCTAAACCCTACACCCTAAAGTCTAAAACCTAAAACTGTGGCAGGCAGAGACTGCGCGACGTGGAGATAGAGCAGATCATGGCCCAACGAAATGATGTTAGACATCAGTGGGCCGAGCTCGTCTCCCCGACGTGTGGCTTTTTCATGAGCATGTGGCTTACTCGGGGTTAATAGGGATACGGGAGTATATTGTTATGGAATTATATAGGGATTTTGAGGGACTGGACAGGGACTAATATTCCCTTCTTCCCTACTAATGACCAGTAAGTTCATGAGCATGTGGGAGTGTTTGACACGGTGCTTGTCTGTTTGCCCAAGCAGCGCAGTGGATATTGCAACAATATTGATCTGAAACTTCCAGAATTTCCGATGAGCAATTGCTTTGCTTGATGCGCAAGCCGCCAGCAGTCCCTTCTACGGCGCCTGCTTTTCTGTCGTGCCCCCGAAACATCAGGCAACAACGAAGGCAGCCACAAACAGGCAAGCAGGGAAGAAACAGACGAGGAAGGGACGTCGGCAGGAAAGGATAGCTTGAGCCACATTACACAATGGAGGAATGAAGACAGTGCTGACTGGTGTCTGAGTTCCTGTCCTCGCACTGCACAGCGTTTGGCTGACTGACATTTCAAGTCTTCCAACCAGGTCGTTTGGCATCCATACCTATAGGCCTCTAGCATGCTCGTGTCCAAAATCCAGCGCGACATATTTGGAATTGTACGACTCTTCGGACAGAGTAAAGTGCCAGTTCAAATCCAACATGTCCTGTTTACTTGTTGAAACCAACATTCCGTCCACCACATCTCAGCGCAGGATTTTCAATGCCAATGCTACTGCGGCGTCAATCCCATTTGCAAGACACCTCAAACAATCTAATGAGCGCTCAAACAGTCAAGCATCAATTCAGTTGTCTTTGGAGATCAAGCAGGTGCCATTTTTTTAATCAAGCTCCGCTGCATTTGAAATGCCAACTTTTCTTGACGTGCATTCGGCGGCAGTTTCCTGAAGTTACATTCTTCGGCACTTCAGAGTTTTTCTCTTGTTCATTTCCCTTTTAGAACAAACTGGTGCTTGCTTCGGAAAGCGATTTGATCGCACAATACTGAGCTTGCAGGCAGTGATAGCTGGTGATGCAACAATCCCCCTTGTTGCCAGATGTGGACAGACTTGGACGTCTGGAGCCGTCGCATAGACTACACAGGCTAGGAAAACTGTGCATCCTGTTGACTTGTATCGGGAGAATGATGACCCCACCGGGCTATGTTGGGAAGCAGCGCCTCCCTCCGTAGTACAGCAAACACAAGATATTGAACCACCACATAAAATGAGATCTTTTTGCTTGAGGCCATGGAGAACGGGGGTCCCTACTCTTGAGAAGTTGGCCTTGTGTAGTCCCTTCGTGGGACTTGAAAGACGTCATACAGTCCGTACAAGTCTCTCTGAAATTCGGGGTTTCTAAGATATCAAGCTATTAGGTGTTCCAGTGACATGCGGGAATTCGAAGGATATCTCATTTGGTTCCTTTTGGGGTTTCCGTACGCTCGGTTTTTAGAAACTCCCACGCAATCTCCAAAGGTCACACCTGGCTGCTTCTTAAACCCCCAACCAAACTCTGTGCCGAAGCCAAGGAACCCCAAACCCTAAACCAGAAAGAAGCCTTAGCGAATTAATATTGAAGCCCGAATCTACGAGCCTAGCCCTAAGCCCCAAACCCTACCAGACGATCAAACCCGGCTTTGGTGAGTGTATTGAGGGTTTCTTAGGAACACCGGTGGTTACATATATTTTAGGTGGACCCCCCACCCAGTAATAGTGACTACAAGGGAGAATAAGGATTACATTAGGGCTTTATTGTATTACTAGTATACCACTATTACAGGGTGGGGGGTCCTCCTAACATATACTTAGTGTCGAATCTGGGGAGACCATACATTCAATTCAAATCCCACTACACATCACCCCGCGCAGCTTATCTTCCCGCGCCTTCCCAAATCCCTAAAACCTAAATCCTAAAACCCTGAAACCCAAAAAACCCGAAGCCCCTAAACCTAAACCCTAAAACCCTAAAACCCTAAACCCTAAACCCTAAACCCCTAAAGCTAAACCCTAAATCCCAAACCCCAAACCCTGTGCAGCTTCTCTTCCCGAGCCTCTAGCTGATCTTCAAGCGCTGCTTGCCCGGACGAAGCATGAGCGGCCAGGCAAGGCTCTGCTGTGGGTTTAGGGATTTAGGGATTTGGGGGGGGTTTAGGGGTTTAGGGGTTTGAGGTTTAATGTTTAGGGTTTAGGGTTTAAGGATTAAGGGTTTAGGCTTTAAGCTTCATTACCAATACTTAGGGTTTGGGGGGTTCATTTTGGTTCTTAAAATTTTGAGGAATTTAGAAATCAAGGAAGTTTCAGAACCCTAAGTAATCAATTTTTAGATGGGCTTGAGGGTTTAGACTTTAGGGTTTGGAGTTCAGGGTGTAGGGTCTAGGGTGCGGTGTAAGGTTTGAGGTTTCTGTTTCGGAACTTAAGTTCAGTTGCCGTTATGGGGAAGCTGTACTATGAATAATACGTTTTTTTATAGTGGGGCGGCCAGGGTTTAGAGGCTGAGGGGTTTGGGGATTTCGAGTCTTGGTGGTTTAGGGCGTAAGGTTCCAGCCGGGATTCGGACGCACAGACGCTTTTGGACGTCAGGATTTCGGGGCTTCGGGTGTAGGAATTTGGTTTCAAGGTTAGGAGCCCAGGGTTGAAGGCGTGGGGGCCTAGACGTGAAGGCCTAGAGGTTTAGGTCTCCAGGTTTCAAAGGCAAGGGTCCTTTGGAGTCCAATATGTTGGAGTGATCTGGAGTGCATATAAAGGATTCTAAAGCAATTTTATCATCAGGGGATAATTTTCTGAGATGCCCGCAGAGGATTGTGTCTCAAGTTGCAAGTCTTGGCATGCCTTCGCTGTCCATGTGTTCAGCAGTTTTTGGTCGCATTAGCCGGGCTTTTCATAAATTCTAAGCCGCCCTGAAACCTACACCCTCATCCCTGAACCCTTCTGGCTTTCTAGCGCGTGTTCCCTGCGTCAGATGACGTTGCTCGGTTCGAGCAAATCCAGGAGATTGCTGCGACAGCCGCTCGGTCACAAAACGCTTGGTTTTTTGGCCCTTTGCCTGGACCGAGTATGCTGGGTTTACTGTAGATTCATTGCAATACATGTGCCTATGGTGGGTTCCTATCATAATACGGGTCCCTGTAGAATTTTACTCATCTGGGGAACAGTAATTCAGGCCAAACCCGATGTCTTTTCTTGATTGTGGATGCTGTCCTACATTCATTCTAGGGCCTAGGGCCTATTCCCGGAACGGCCTTCCTGTTTTGGGTTCTATTCTTTATTTTCAGAGGGCAAATGTCAAGACAAGTAAGACATCCAGGCGCTGCCCAAAAATATCAAGGCATGGCTTCAAGCGACCGACTTGCCGATAAGCAGCTGCTGGCATTCGGTGCTTCAGGCAATCCTGTTGTTAATCTGATCCTGTCTAGATCAGCAGCAGAGGTCGTAGCGGGCTCAATATCTCTAGCAGCTCGAATGGCAAGAAGGAATTCAGGTGCCGTCGCTTTTCGCTATGCTCATACTAACATGAGTTTTCCCAGGCTAAAGGACCTAAACCCTCAACCCTCAATCCTAAACCCTAAACCCTAAACCCCAAATCCTACACCCTAAACCCTAAACCCTAAATCCTAAACCCTAGGGTCCAACTGCAAGCTTGCGCACTGAGGCGGGGGTCCGGCAAGTACAGGTCAGGGAGCATCTCATAGAGGCCAAAGAGCTGATGCAGGACATTGAGGCAGGTCCGGGGTTTAGGGTTTAGGGTTTAGGGAAATCGTAGGAATAGTCAAAATAATAGGATTAATCACAGTAGTAATGGAATAATAGCAGAAATAATAGTAATAGTCATACTAACAAGAGGAATATTTGTAATAGTAAAAGTAGAAGAGTTTTTTAGTAACAATTGTAACGGGGTTGTATCGCATTAGTTGATAGAGCAAGATACATCGGGATTCTCAGGATTCGGGGTCCGCGTCAAATACCCTAAAAATTGGATTCCTGACTACATGGTGACTACTTAACAGTGCCCCTAGTTTTACTAGTTGTTAGGAAACTGATATGTATGAAGAGGGGAGTTATTCATTACACGTTCTGAAAGCCTTGAAGGAGTTTGATGAGAAAAATATTTGTAATCGACGACCATAAAAGCAACCACAAAACTCTGCGTCTTTGTGCAAAATGGTACTTCTGGGGTTGATCCACAAAGAAGATTCAGGTCATCAAAGGAGAAACCTCAGAAGAGTCCAATGAAGCCTTAAACAGGCACTCCCCAAACCCTAAACTCTGGTGACTGCGCCTACCAACCAAAAAGGCCTCCTGGCACGTCATGTTTAGTTTCTGGGATGTGCATTGCAGCCGTAAAAGACATAATGCCTAACTGGAAGACGCAAATCGTCTTACGCAGCTTCGGCATCGAGCAGTGCAATGAAGACTTGAACCGCGCAATCCCTGATCTTGGGCGCAAACGATCCTCAGAAAAGATTGCAAAGCCTTATTCTCTTTCTTGGATTCAGAAAGAGTGATTATTGCTTTTACTAGACATTGTCAATTTCTGAAACCACGCAAAATGTCTGGCATAGAATTCTTTATGATGGTCCCATATCAATTTCCATATCCTTCCTGTATTTCTTATACATCCTTTCAACCCTCATTTGTATCCCCATTTCGAGACACATTTGGCAGCAGTTGTCAAGGGACTGAGGCAGGACATGAGGGTTTTGTGTCAGTTTGGCTTTGGCAATAGGACCGTTTCAATTTCCTTATATCATAGAATTGCACGTCCTTGCCGTCTGCGCCTGATTTCCCGGGAGCTAGCTGACTACGCGTCTCAACATCTTCGTTCCTTAAAGATTAGAGTCCTGATGTCGTCTTGTCGCGCAGAAATTTGTAAAGTTTCCATATGTATACTTTGCAGACTTTGCTGTAGATTAGTATTAAAAGTGGGCGTGCTGGACGTTTTGGAATCCCGATTATATCCTTGTGCTCAATACGGTACCCTGATTTCTGAAAGCTACACGCTGGATCCTGAACCCCAAGCCGTAAACCGCAAATCCCTTTTCCCCCCACACTTGTCTCAAGGGACCTGAGGATATTCCTGTGTTGAGAAATGATAGTTTCAGGGTCCATTAATGCGGGCACCCCAATATACATCCCAAAGTACTATGATCCTTATTCGCAGGCACACCAAACAGGTACTTTTAATTTTTGGAAACCCGCATTCCTACAAACCACTATGTAAACTCAGTTTCCATTCCTGTTTCAATTTTCTTTAGAGTTTGATTCTCCAGAATACCCCTATGTGATCCTATATAGAACCCCGAAACCCTAAACCCTACCCAAACCGTAAACCCTACCTAAACCCTAAACCCCACCTAAACCCTAAACTCCAAATCTCTGTGGAACAGATACTTTGCCGTTAGCTCACGCGGCTCAGGGCAAGGTGCGTGCCAAGGAGGCCGAGGATGAAGCGGAGGAGAAGGAGCCACGCTTTGCACGGGGTAGGGTTTAGGGTTTAGGGTTGGGGGTTAGGGTTTAGGGTTGGGGGTTAGGGTTTAGGATTTAGGATATAGGGTTTAGGTTTGGCGTTTAGGGTTTAGGAATTGGGGTTTAGGATCTAGGGTTGCTTTTAAGGCTGGATTTAGGGGTTTAGGAAGTTTAGGGTTTCTGTTAAGGAATTTGAATAAAGTTACCATAATAAGCAAACCCTATCATTTACGATATACCCGCCCCACATTATGGTGACTTAATCTAAGTTCCTTCACAGCAACCCAGTAATTTGAACATATTTTTTAATGTTTTCTACCGTCAACCCTTGCATTAGCCTTGTAAAGCCATAGAACTTGGACTTTTATGGGACCCCGAACTCTACCGTGGTTTAGAGTTGAGGCATTATGGTTTACGGGTTTACGGTCTTGGTTTTAGGGCTCTTTTTATTGGTCTTGAATTTGGGGTTGGTATAGAGCACTCTCAGTCTGAAATGCAAACTTCGAAGCCGCAACCGTACAATCCCTTTTGCATGTTGAGAGAGTTTCTGCAAATGGCGAGTCCATTCTGTTGCGCCTTAAACCCTAAACCCAAAATTTTTTTGGCTTTAGTCAGGCACGATTCCCTTACAGCACGCCTCCCCGGCCTGACAATAACATCTTTAAGGTATCCGTATAGGAATGGACAAGAACATGGAAACTACTCCAATGTTTAGGGTGTAGGGTGTAGGGTTTAGTTTAGGGTTTAGGGATAGTACGTGAATAGTGGAGCATTCAACGGAAAAGGAAAAGTACATGGAAACTGACGTGGAACCTGGGGGTTTTATAGGGTTTTCTTTTTCAAGGTACGAGCGCATTTTCGAGCTGCGTCAAGTACATGATGTTGTGGGCTCTTGCCCCAGCGCTTGATGAAGCACGTTCACAGCGTTTAAAGTATGCTTTGATGCCGTGCCCAGGGAATCGGATAAGGCAAGAGGTCAAGTTTTTCGAGTGGAATACCTACATGATGTTGTGTAGTTTCAGAATATGGGTTCATTCAGCTGAAAATGGTAAGATTCACAAAAAGGGCGCGCCCTACAAGGAGACATATACACTTGGAAAAGCCACATATAGTGCAGTCCATCTTGGCGATTTCACCTCGAAGCCTGAACCTTAAACCTTTACCTTTCAGCACGAAACCTGAAGCCCAAAGCTCCAGAGCCTGAACCTTGAAAACTAAACCTTACACTACCTGAAACCCTAAATCCTACATTTAAGACTTTAAACCCTAAATCGAACAAATGCTCCAGGACCGCCTTGAGAAGAAGCGGCTGGCCGAAAAGCGTACCTCGCCAACCATAGCTGAGCAAGCTCAGTGCTTGACAGTTCTTAAACGGGAGGGGTTTTGGGGTTTAGGTTTACAAGTTTGAGGGGTTGGGGTTGGGGTTGGGCTTCAGGTGTTTAGGTTCTAGGGGTTGGAGCTTTGGGGTTTGGCTTCATAAGGCTTTGGTAAGGTGGGAGTTTGGAGATTCGTTTTTGGGGTGTTTCAGGGACGCAAAGGATATATAGTTTGTCAAACCCCTATCTGTACCCCAGAGGAGTTTTGGGGTCGCTGCTAAGAGCTGATGTCAGGTCGACGTCGCGCTGAGAGAATTTTGAAGCGCAACGAAGCCCTCCTCCGTGGCGAGGCTTCGAACTTATCTCCGGAATAGTCATCTTATTGGTGCTTAGTAGAGACTAACGGAGTAAAATGCCTATACGATCCCTATCTAACATATTCCTTTGTTCCCTACGAACCCCTAGTAAGTCATGTAGAGTTTCATAGCAGCAGCGGGCAGATGTGTCAAGGGATGAGACAGGAAAAGTGCAGAGGTTCTGGGGAAGCAATGTAAAATTTTGCAGTATCTGTTAGAGCCTTGCAGGACCCACCTCCTCTGGTCGAAGACTCTGAGGAGGAAGGTGTCCAACTTGAAGATGATGCCAAGGCCAGAAGTGACCAGTAATTCGCTTTACTGGGTATTCCTGCGAAAGATGTTGCATTATTCTGGATCATAATCCGCAGATACAGTAACCTTTATATCATCCAGAAGGAAGTGAATTGTTATTGGACCCCGAACTTTATCCCAGTGTCGGGCTGAGGAAAGATGATACGTGTATCTCCGAATCAGGGTCCCCTTGTGGCACTGTAAACCCTAATAAGCCCCCAAAACCGTGGCCTTGAAGATGCCATGTACAGTCACGTAAGGATCCCATTAGCTTGATAGAGGCTTAAGGATGTCTGAAAAATCAGGTCTCCCTTTGAGTTTGCAGCGTGTTTGGGCCCTAAAGCTCAAAACCCTACATCCAGGGTACAGGGTGAGAGGAGACTTTCAAGCAGCTACTTGCTGACAGGATCCGATGCAGGAGCTGTGCGGATCCCAGCGTGCTGTCCAGAGAGATTCACACTCAACTTGCATGTGCTTGTGAGGTTGTTGGAAAGTGCATGCTTATTGTGATTCCTATATGAATGAATGCTCACTCCGACCACCCACCAAGCACCTCTAAGTCTGGGACGGTGTGGCCCCTGGCTGTTGGATGCTGTCAGAACCCGTCCGCCACTTCGTCTCCCATGCCACCCCCACAGACGTACTACTCGATGACACTGCCTTCTTTAAGCACGAAGAACTACAGAACCTAGTCCCTTTATTAGGTCTCTTGGTATTCCCCGAATTTCTTGTGTTGCCTAGGATGGACACATCCCCTCAAGGCTCAGGGCTTGCTGTTTGCTTGGATGATTTCGCTTGAAGGGGCTTTGCTTTAGCCCAGCATGCAGCATGCATAGTCTTAATGGTGCTTAGGGGGAGTGGGGGAGTGAAAATAGATACCCTTAAAGGAGATTATGTAGAGATCCACTCTCTCTGAATCACCAGTAAGTCCTGTGCATGCAAGTCTCAACCTTTTTTGTCCAGCGAAGGGATGACAGAAGGTTGTTTGGAGGCAAGTTTTCCACAGCAGTCCGCCCGTGTGGGTTTTGCCCCAAAATCAATATAAGATGGGTTTTTACAGTGGGGTTGCCATCCTAAGATGGGTTCCTATGGAAATGTCTACATTTTGGGAACAGTCATTTAGGCCAAGTCCCACATGGAAAAGCCTCAAAAGGCTTGACGGCATTCTCACAGCAGCTGCGCGGGGCATACGTTTTGAGCGCCTGATGTGGCAACACGTAAGAAACCCCAAACCCTAAACGCGCATTCAAGGCTGCACGAGGGCTTAGCTTCGGCATCACAGTCTTGGAAGATGATTGGTTCTGGGTTGCTGATAAAGTATTTCGGATGGGTATATAGCAAAGTTCGAAGCTTCCTTCTTTTCTAGGGTAGAGTAGTTGTGATCCCTCGTTCAGTTTTGACCCGTGATGAACAGACCCCTTCCGTAATAGGATGATGGGAGGGAGCCCATGTTTCTGTGCACAGAATGGTATGCCGCAACCAGGGACCTCCGTTGCTGCTGATTAGCCATAACTCCATATCAGTTCGAGTTGGCCATGGGCCCAGGTAGAGATTTAGTTTTCCTCTCAAAGGTCCAACTGTAGTACCGCAGATGGCTGAGCAGGTGTCACATTGTAAAGCATACCGAAGACGTTAACCCCAAAGCTCTGAGCCCTGATCCGCAACCGCTTAACCCTAAACCCTGATCCCCAAAAAGGGAGCCATTGTTTGCAGTTTCACTTCAGCCTAAGCCCACGGCAGATCTCATGATGCCTGCAGGGGTGAGGGCAAGAAGCTCCCGAAGCGAGGATTCGCCAGCAGCGCCTTTCTCAAGCTGGGTATGCAAGCTACAGTCTAAACTCCTTGAAGGGGGTTATATAAAGGGATTATGTAGGGAAGCATAATAGGGGTTATTCAGAAGATAATAGGGGTTAAAACTAGAGCTCACGCGGTTCAGGGTTTAGGATGTAGGGCTTACAGTTAAGTTCAGGGTCTAGGGTTCGCAGCTTAGGGTAAAGTCCAGATCTTTGGGTTTGGGGCTTTTCGCACCGATACCTGCATGACACGAACCAAAAACCTGCGTCATCAGGAATCCTCTGTCTCCAGCAGTTCTTTCATTTTGAGAAACTCCAGGTGAGCAGTATGTGCGAAGAGCATGCTTCTCTTTTGGGCAGGTCCTTCATGTATGTATGTATGTATGTATGTATGTATGTATGTATGTACCCAGGGTTTGGTACACACCCCAAAAAAGCCTGCCCTAAGCCAGAACCCCAAAACCTGTTAGGTTTGTTCATGATTGTGACTATCAACTCATGAGGCGACCTCCTTGGCACATTCACTTTCGCCTCCGCCTCCGCTGATCTGGCCTCAGACAGGTTTCAACATCATGGGAGACAATTGAGGGACTTCAAGCTTTTTTCAGGGCTAAGGACTTTTCTCTAGGTTTTCTATGCCGTACCCCTGTACTTTCCGCTTCTGGTCTACTAGCCTAGACTGCCTTCCTTGTAAAAGGGGCGTTCCATGTTAAATGTGGCAGGGCGCGGCTTGTCAAAACTCGTCCAACAAGTTGAAATACATCCCAGCAATGGGGTCTACGGCCGCTTCACCTGAGGCCAACATAAGGGAATTTCTCTTCTTTTTTCGAATCACATGGGAGTTGGCAACTTCATCAATCTTTGTCATCTGCTATGTATGTACAGTAGCCTTTGTGACCTGCATTAGATCCAGGATCTTTATCGTAGCCGTTCATCGGCAGACTTCACAGCATACAGCTCAAACATCCCAACGCCGCGGCCCTGCATTTTTCGCAAGATCACACATATCATGGTTCGCCTAAGTATCAAAGAGACATGCAAACTCTAAACCTCTAAAATCCCAAGCCCAAATGCATACATACCTAAACCTTAAACCCCCTAAACCCTGAAATCCAGACCTAGAATCCTTATTGGGATTATGTATGCCTACATACCCGCCCTATCCCCTTTATATCCTAAACCTTAAGCCCTGAACCCAAATCCCCATATCCCCTATATGTCCCAGATTTAGGAGTAGAGTCCCAGGCAAAGAGGAGGTTTAGCTCGAGAGCTGCCCCCCCTGCACGATCCGCCCCAGCCTCCGCTGAGCTGAAGGCGTAGGGTCTAGGGTTTAGGGTTGAGGGTTTAGGGCAAGGGCTTGCTGGTTGGCTGGTTGTTAGGAGTAAGCAGGTAAATGGAAGTGATTGCTTTTACGGAAGTTGTTTAGGGGCTACTATAGGCATCCCCTTCCTCCATAGATTTCCACAACGAGTCTGTGAGGTTCCGTGGTTTGGGGTGCAAGAAGGTTCCGGAAGTTCTAGGCATGTGAGTTTACAGAGCAGGCAACTTTCCCCAAAGGGCTGAAGGTTGACTGCAGTTTCACCCTTCCGCAGTGAGCTCACATGAACTGTAGTCTAAACTCCTGAAAATCGCGCTATACAGAGGACTATGTAGGGGACCATTATAGGGCTTATTCAGGGGNNAGTTTAGACTACAGCTCACATAGCATTGATGTAGAGGCTTTGTGCATGGATGAGGACGTAGTCGGCTAGGGCCTGTAGGAATCTTCAAGTCAGATACTGCTGGGTTGCTCAGCTTCGCGAAAAGCTTCGTTTTGCACTGTAGTCTATTATATTTTATTACGTTATGTTTATCATACTGTCTTTTGTTGTCCCAATCAGTCTTACATTATACCACATTTCCACGACATGCCATATTAGATTACATTATATCATATTGTATATTGATGCATTATACCATGTTTTCTATTGTTCCGTATTAGACTCTCTTCTATTACATATACCATACTATATCTATATCATATTTCGCCAACCATAAACTCTAAACCGTAAAGCCCCATAGTCTATGATATGCAGTCAGGAGTCATAACCCTAAACCCTCAACCC
>CAJNIZ010022958.1:18112-55849 GCA_905231905.1 Symbiodinium pilosum
AATAATCCCAATATATTGTAACATACCACAATGGAAGTATTTAATATTAGGGGGTGGGGGGTGGGGGGATTTTTAATCTTAAGGGGAGGGGATTAGTTACCATAAAACGGGGATGGAGTGGATGATATGGGTCTGAAGTGGGTAAGATGGGTGTTAGCTGGATGATAAGGACATTGTGTGGATACTATGGGTGTTAAGTGGAGAAGATGCTTACTTAAAGTGTATACTAGGCTTTCACCATATTGGTAGCTTCATCTAAGTTCTCAAGCAGCAACCCAGAATTTCCCCTACACCGCTTGTTGCCTTTCAAGCGAGAGCCTTTATCACGCTTACGGTTGCCCCGTAATTTGGGCCCACCACGAAGACTACAAAGACTCGTGCTAATACTAGGTATGGCTACCACGACATTGTTCCTACAGTACGATCTATAATCAGGAAAGAGGTTTCTCAACATGTTAATTTGAATTCCATCCGAGGTTCTATGTCTACCTTTACATGTATGTGTACATATATATATATATGCACACACACACATGTGCAGCCTCTGGGTCTTTTGGAAACTGCCTGATACCGATCCTGGGCCCTGAGCTAAGGGATCCAAAGGTTCTGTGACTGGTGTTTCGTGGAGAGTCCTGGATATCTATGTGGATACTAATAATCTTGCATAACCAAGTACCTTGTAAGCTGGGAATAAGAATGCTGTATTACAGTAAGATCATGCAGGATTTTTTCGCATCAACAGTATCCCTGTTACCTTTCCCAGAACTAGTACAACATGCCGCAAATACCGATTCTAATCATCATGGCCGTTGCGCTAGTTCATCTTGAGCTCTCCTTTTTTTGTATTGGCGGCGCCGGAAACGTACCTGCCCAGCCGACAGAGTTTTTTTTGGACGGCTGGTTGGGCTTTGGAAAACCACAACAAAATCTTTAGTTCAAAGCCCTCAACCCCAACCCTACACTCTTAACCCTAAACCCTGCATCCAATGCCCTGGACTCTCCGCACCTTCAATCCCCAACCTTACTGTAGAAACTAAACATGCGCCTGACCCTTACTATATTCGGATATCATAAGTCCCAAATTATGGCAGGATTGTTGGTAGCCATGGTCAAAACCCTTACATGAAACAATTTAGCCTCTATGGTTCTTTCCAGGGATCCCAAACCCAAAAAAGAAAGCCTTAGGGGTACAACACGGGAATCCTGAAAACCTGAAACCTTAAACCCTACACCCTAAAGCCCTAAACCCTATACCCTAAACCCTAAGCCCTGGGACTGTATGACTGGCTGAGGTGATGGGACCGGTTGGCGCACCCGTGCCTGGTCCAACTAATGTGGCAGAGCTGGCCCTTTATTCACTGCAGATTATGAGCCATATAGAATGATACAGAATGTGGTATAATACATTAGTATATAGCATGGTATAATGTAACCTAGTATAGTATGAATGTTACAAGAACGTGGTATAATGAATGGCTTTATTCAAAGTTTTGGAACCATTTCAGTTATACTAGCTGATTCACGGGCTGCTACAGGGAAGGTGTGAAAAGATTGGTTGCTAAAAAGAGGGTTTGAAAGGGCTGACACATCAGGTTGAGTGCATGAAAGAATAGGTTTGATCAGAGTTTATGCTTGTTCCCAGAGAAATGCGCAGGTGCAGGGCTTAGGCGTATCAGGGACAACCACAACCCATAAACCCAAAAGCCAAACCCTAAACCCTAAAGCCCAAACCCTAAACTAAAACCCTTAAACTCAAAAACCGAACCCTAAACCCTGCTTGTAGCCCGGTGCGTTGGCCAGGTCATCTTGAACAAGATCCCACCAGCGGTCACTGAGCAACAGGCCGTTTGGGTAGCATCTTTGGGCCTCTTCTCTCAGACCCACCAGGGATCCATCAGATGTACCCCACCATAAACCTCTTGGATGAAAAAAAAGAATCCCTCCTGACAACCACAAAAACTCCGGCGGTTGTTGAGGTCAGAGGTTATTTTGGAGACTGCCTTAATGTGATCTTCGAGTCAGTCTGGATCAGGATGACAGGGATTGCGTCTGCAAGCCAGATTGTGTTATGGCATTCTAATTGATGGCGACAATGAAATTTCTCTTTTTTGTGACGTCTCTTTAACCTTCGTTCTTTCTTGCTCCTACCTGGAGGGTCCTAGGTGGCCATAGCTGGCGCTGAAAATTTGACAATTGTTTCGTGAACTAGTTGTAGCCCTTCCCGTGCCATGAACCTCAAAGTCGAGTCCTTGTGACTGCTGCCAGTGCGGATCTGATGCTGGGGTTTACGGTACCCATTTGTGTAGCAATAGGGTTACATTGGGGTTATATTGGGATAATGGAAAATAAAATGGAAACTACTATTTGGTCTTTTTCGTTCTCAGCCTAAACCCTAAACCTTAAACCCTGAAAGCGTTCCTTGATCAGCATATCTATTCTCATCACTGCCAGTATTCCCATTGCTTCGTCTGTTGCCGCATGCGTGCGGGTAGAACAGCTGATTCTCCGTTGTTACACATCCCACCCCTTAGCCGCAAACCACAAAGCCCAAACCCTTGCCCCTATCCCTAAACCCCAAGCCTTGACCCAAAGCTTTGCCCCAAACCTTAAGCCTGATTCCAAACCCCTACACTCAGAGCCCTAAAGTGTGTTGCTACCTTGTCTGTGCTGCCAGATAGCCACCGGAGCTGGCAGACCAGACGAGGTTCTGCAGGTCGCCGGGAGAGGTTTTGCAGAAGCTCTGTACGGATGACATATGCAGGGGGCATTTATACATATGGGCCCCAGTACAAACCTCAACATTTCATAATCCTTTTGGTCGGGATTCCCAAAGAGGGCCCTAATTTTGGAAGGCTCCATATCTGTATGTGTTTGTGTCTTGTATTCTGCTGTTTAGGGGGGAGTGGTATCAGCATATGCCGAGCTTGGGATGCAGGGTTTGTTTCAGGGGTTCGGGTTTAGCTGAAGCAAGCCACGAAGCCATAACCAGGTGATGTCTTTTAGTTATTTTGGTTATCACAATTTGCCATCAAGACTTTGGCACCATGCCATCTGCAAGGGGTTCTGACTTGGCAAATCCCCTTCTGGCAACGGTCTTTTGTGAGCAGCCCTGCATTATTCTTGCCTGAAGGGCCCCTGGGGGTCTCTTTGGACGGGAGGGCTTATCACTCTTCTGAATGCATACTCAACGGAACTGAGCTTCATCATGTAGATGTCAAGAACAGCCTGTGCTTCTGAGAAGCCGGGGTATCGCCCATATGTTACCCCTGGTTAAACCATTTACAAACCTACATACCCTTGGCAGACCTTGCTGCAATTGTCGAAAACGGTTTGGGCATGTGGCGATGTCCCTCTGGACCTCAAACCTGAAACCCAAAAATCCACGCTGAACCCCAAACTCTCAACTCTGAACCCCAAAGCCGAACACATTTAAAACCTCAAGTTTAAGCTCCCAAATCCTAAATCCTAATCTCTCAAACCCGAAATCATAAACCAACACCCTACATCCTTTACCCTAAGCCCTACATCCTGCATGATCCCATGGGACTTAGTAACTACTCATAACTGGGCTTAGTACCCTACTTATAATCGCCCCAATTGCAAATAGGGTTATAGTCCCATTCATAAGTAGTTACTAGATCCCATGAACCCTAAACCCTAAACCCTAAACCCTAAACCCCAAACCCTAAACCCTAAACCCTATATGTATCCCTATAGCCCCCTTTAAAGTTACAAAGTCCCATGGGCCTCCAAATAGGAGACTGCAGGTGAGCTTTCGGCCAGCAGATCCAGAAGGCCCTGGCTGGGCCATCCTGGCGTTTGCTACGCCGGAGATTGCAAAGGCTCTTTAGGGTTTAAGGTTTAGGGTTTGAGGAAGGAGGGTTTAGGGTTGAAGGTTGGTTTAGGGTTGAAGGTTTAGGGGTCCAAGGTTTAGGTTTAGGGTTCAGGATTTGAGGTTTAAGGGTTTAGAGTTGGAGGGTTTGAGGGTTTGGGGTATCTCAAAACAGGGTGTCGTTCAAGGACTCAGGAACATTTATGTATATATGTATGTTTTTATGTATATATGTAAACATAGGTAGATAGATAGATACACAGATGTTTGGACTTACATGAAGGCACTTGGTGCTTCCCGTAGGGTTGAGAGGAAACTTACGGACGGGTCATTTTTTGAGGCTTGAAAGTGAGGGTCATATTTTAGTGTTTATCAGGGGTATAAAGAGGCTCTCATTTTGGAGCACCGCCCTGCTGTTGCATGGCGAGCTTACAGGCAGCATCACACCACCACACACCGCTGTTGGCTCAAGCCTCCGCAGTGAGGACTTCCAAGTCTGGATACATGGTAATCTGACACGTGAAGCTGCGCGCCCTATGCGCTTACACCTTTGGCGCGAGCAAACAAAATGCCAAGCTTAACAGCAACAGCCCACGACGGAGTTAAGAATAAAGCGTTGTCAGCTCCATGGGAGAAGATCCCTGGCCCACGCCTTCATTCTGTACTAAACCCTAAGCCCTGAACATGTGCCCTTTTCAATTCGTTCATTTTCATTTTGGTTTTCATTCCCTACTAACCAGCAACAAGAGTCACGTGGCGACTGGCTTTTGGCCCGCTGCGTTGCAAGCAGCGAATTCGGAACTTCGGGACAAGGTGGCAGAAGGCCGGGGGGGGGGGGAGTCCGTAAGCCGTACTGAATGTCTGGAGAGCATAGGGTGTTTACTCATTCACATACATAGGGATATTGGTGCATACATGTATACACATATAAATGCTCAAAATGCCGATATACACATGTACATATATGTATATATATACACCGATGCATATAGAGAGTGTATTGTCTGCTCTAGATACATCAGATTTTATGTGA
Organism: Symbiodinium pilosum; assembly: GCA_905231905.1. Classification (NCBI taxonomy): domain Eukaryota; class Dinophyceae; order Suessiales; family Symbiodiniaceae; genus Symbiodinium; species Symbiodinium pilosum. The sequence continues at coordinate 22,978 of CAJNIZ010022958.1, forward strand.
CGCGTCTATATACTATATCTCGTTCATATACATCTAAAACCCAGCCCAAAAGAAGCGTGGCAGGGAATGATCGTGGGCGTGGATCAGGTCTTGCTGGACCAGGGTTTGCTTCAGCGTAGTGTCTTCACAGATGACAAAAGTTGTGCATCACTCTCAGGACTGGACACCTTGAGATTTTGTTATTGGAGTGCACCAGTTTTAGTATCAGCAGCCATATGCCCTAGACTCCAAACCCTAAGCCGTGCAACCAGAGGATGTGGTGGTCGGGATAGACGATGACCCTGACATCCTGAAGCGCTACCAGGCCCAAGCTAATGTAGAACCCTGATTACAAAACACTCTTTTTGAGGGTATTCATATTAGGATCGCTATCATAATCCCTATTGAGGGAAAGGGATTTATGAATCAGAGGCCTACTTACATTAGATAGAAGCGTCGGTTCTTCTTTTTCAAGGCTTTGAGGTTACTCAAAAGAAGTATAGCCTGGGGACCCAGGGATACTTGGAGGTTTAGGCTTCGGGGTCCGTACACTATCAGTTTAGAGAAATTCCCGTCTTCTCACGATCATGCGTACCCTTACATACCTCTTCAAAGATTGCCATCCCTCTGGTACCAAGCTCCAAAAAGTCATACATCATTCTAAGAAGTCCCCCAGGGGCTACAGCCAATATATCCAATATAAGGACTGGAGCCTCGAACAGAAAGAACATGGAACATGAAATGGATACTACCATCTAATTCAGGGTTTTGGGTTAGGGATGTATTTCATGCAACGGATTACATCCAGTTTAACCAATGGACAATCAAAGTGCAAAGAGCATGGAACATGAAACGGCTACTACTGTCTTATTTAGGGTTTCGTTATTGGGGATTTTTTGTCATATACTTAATTCATGGTCATGAGTCCTTATCAGGGAAGATATTCGGGACTAGGCAAACCTAGCAAAGTGGCCCCTATATCCACCCTTGATGTTTTCCTGGTAGCCCTAATAGTCTTATAGTGACAGTAGCCTAAACCCTAAACCCTAAACCCTAAACCCTAAACCGCATGGTGAAAACCTGCGAGGTCGAGGCCAACACGCAATGCTTGGCAGAGGCTCCGAAAGCACTGCTTATGTCAGAAGGGTGTCGGGCGGACGGATGGGAGTATGAGTTGGGGAAGTACGAGTCATACATTGAGTCTTACAGGGGTCAGCCAGAGATATGATGTTATGAAATGTGTGTTACCTGCAACCATGAGCATATTTGCAACACCTGCAGTAACTATACAACCCCTGGCATTGGAGGAGCGGCACATGCCTCTGGTAAAGGATCTCATGAGCAGAGCAGAGAGCGGCAAAGTGCGACCCTTGGCGTTCGCTCCTTTTTCTGGGTTGCTGTTGAGGAACTTAAATTAAGTTAGTATATTGGGGAAACCCTATTATTTACTATATATACCCATTATGGTAACTTAATTTAAGTTCCTTAACAACAACCCAGTTTTTTGTAGCTTGGATCATGGCTCGCCTTCCAGGTCCCCATAACACGGAATATGTGAATGGGGACCGCACTGTTGGGAAGTATATGCGCTATAGTCCAAAAAACTTATATAAGGGACTATTACAGGGGTTATTACGGGGGATATTAGGAGTTTAGACTATGGCGCAAATGGTTTAGTATAGCCCTTAACATACTCCTTAATAAGGAACCCATGTGCATTAAATCATGTAGGAAATACTGACTGCAGCTCATATAGGGCCGTTTTGAGAAGTTCTGAGATGAACGATTACCGATTGAGGCCAGCACGACGCCGGGCGGAGTGATTGCAAACAGTCTTCGCGCTGGTGCCTGGTGGTGCCCACTAGGGTTTAGGGTTTAGGGGTTTAGGGTTTAAGGGTTTAAGATTTGGGGTTTAAGGGTTTAAGATTTGGGGTTTTAGGGTTTACAGATTGCTGGCTTCCCGAGGGTCATTGCCCCTCAAAGTAACTGTCCTTCAAAGGAATTTTTTGGAGGAAAGGATAACTCCCAGGACTTCTTGTGGTTATATAAGGGGATTACCTAATCCTTTCGGCCTTTACCGAAAGGCTTGCAACGAATGTTCCCAAATAGTGTCAAGTACAATGCTGGGAAGGGATTTAGTATTGGTCGAAAGCTTTAAGAGTCGATCTGAGCCAGCGAGGGATGGAGTTGGAGCTTTTCTCAGGTACAAGAAGCAGCGAGATTGTCCACAGCCTCGACGCATCATGCTGGGCACGAGAACTCAGTGCGCAGCTGCAGACAGGGTGGGATTGTGTTTTCTGGACTCGTGAAATGGCAGAATCAGATGGGCCGCGCTGTAACACACGCAGCCGCATGTGATCCCCACAAAGTCCCTATGCATATCCATGGGCTTTTTCCTGAATGATGCCGCTTCGAACACAGCCACTTTTTGTGTTTGGCGACATACACTGTTCATCCAGCCCAATCCCCGGCCCCTTAGGCCATGCGTGAATGGCTACTCCATTACATCCCTGTGCTACTTGGAGGGTCAGGGGGACTTAGTGAGTGGGTTCATAATGGGGATAGCTGGGGTTATCATATGGGTAATCTTACTGGTTCTGAGTAGGGAACAAGGGAACATAATGCCTATATAACCCCCATATGATATCTTCTCTTAGGAGTTATAATTCTACCTAATAAGTCCCCCCTGAACCCCAAGCAGAGTCCTAAACCCTAAACCCCGAAACACCCTGTCAAGTCCCCCTGATCCGCCAAGTAAAGTCCTAAACCCTAAACCTTCAAAGTTCCCCCTGACCTGGCAAGTAGAGTCCTAAACCCTAAACCCCACAAAGTCCCCCCTGACCTGGCAAGTAGAGATCTAAACCCTAAACCCTGCTAAGTCCCCCCCCGACCCCTCTCAAGTAGAGGGTTCTCAGGCATGGTAGGGCATGATGCTGCCGGCACAAGGCTCGCCCTCGCCCTGGAAGCTTCGGTGTCAAAGGGTTTATGGAGTTAAGGGTCCAGGGTGAAGGGTTGAGGGCACCCTTAGGGATTCAGGGTTTAGGGTTGAGGGCTTAGGGTTGGGGGTTTAGATTTCCGGGGTTAGCGCTGAGAGGGCAGGGCTTAGTGTTCCAGGTTCATTGTGCGCGGCTGAGGAGTTGTTTGCTTGGAGTCTCATGAGTAGTTATAAGTAGGATTATAAGTATCCCGAATGGAGTTGTACTGGTTGTAATAGGTCATATTCACAGTGCTTCTATTTTCAGACCCCTATCTACCCATGAACCTAGAACGGGGTCCCGGGACTAAAGTAGACAGTTCTGGGCTTCAGGATGCAGGGTTACTTGAAGGTTAAGGTTTAGAGTTGAGGGTTTGGGGCTCATAGGATTTAGTAACTAGTTATAAGCGGGCTTACACCCCTATTCTTAAACATTCTTTCTGGACTTTGGCCAGGGTTATAAGCCCAGTTATAAGTAGCTTCTGAGTCCCAGCAACCTTCAAGAAAAGGGTTTTGGGTTAGCATGTCCGGTTTCGCGTTCGCGATTCGTGGATGGGGCTCTCGGCACATGAGGCATCCTGTTTGGGCGCCCATATGAAAGGAAACTCTTCTGTTTTGGGTTCACTGTACCTTTCGCATTTCCAAATTCGCCAAAAAGTAGGGTACTTGAAGGGTCGGGGGAATTTAGTAGATTCACACGAATCCTTATAGGCTATCAGAAGAACCGCTAGCAACTCCAGTGGCCTGATTACTACTCCCCCCAACCATACCAGTAAACCTTAAGCAAGCGTTTATCGTAGCTTTAAGCCATTAGGCCTAAACCCTAGACCCAAAGCTATAAACCTAATGCTCCAAATCCTAAACCTAAAATCCAAAGCGTAAGTCCCAGACCCTAAAAACCTTAAACCCCAAGCCGGAAACTTCAACCCTACATCCTAAACCTTACACCCTGAATCCTGAACCTTAAGCCCTAAATCCTAAACCTTAAACCCTCAATCCTGAACCCGAAGCCTTCAATTCTACACCTTCCGCCCTGGATCCTAATCGCCCCAAATGGCAGGCTTCAGGCTGAGCTTTCAGCAGCCGGGGTCGAGCCAATGTTCGCTCAACCAACGAGGCAGAGTAAGGATCCTTTGGTGATGGCAGAGGATTTAGGGTTTAGGGTTTGAAGGGTTTAGGGTTTAGGGTAAGGATTGGGCTTAGAGGTTAGGGTTAAGGATGGGGTTCAGGGTTTAGGACTTAGGGGTCTAGGGTTTGGGGTTGGGGATGTTTTAAGGGTTTAGGGTTTAGGTTTTATTCGGAAGAGAGTTTTAAGTTTTCAGGGGTTGGGGATCAGGGCGAGGCCTTCTCAAGAGTAGAGGCTTCAAGTCTGGATGCGTGATTGTCAGCTATAAACATGCTACTCCTCTTAATAGTATTGTTGTTACCAGTGTTCTCATTATCACTACTATCATCATGGCTAGTATTTTGAGTACGATTCCGATTATTCTTAGTATTATTATTACGACTACTACGGTCCCACAGTGTAGGGCGCTCCATTTAATGCAGCAGTCTGTTATGCGGTCCCCTACAAGGCCATCCGCAACTACGCATGGGCAGGACTTTGTGTCAAGGGGGATCATCCACACAGACAGAGGTTATGCGGCGGAGACGGAGAAGTGCCTCCTAAGATTTCTAGCTTTGCGGACCTCCTGATATGATCAATGGTATCGGGAGTGCTGGAGCATTCATTTTTCAAAGCCTACTTTTATTTTCAGGCATCAGTCCGTCTCAGACTGAATTTTGGATTGGTAGGGATTATGTGGGATCATGCTGTATCTCAGGTTGGCATGGATACCCCTGTCCCGCGCTCATGGATCCCAAAAATGCCTCGGACGGTTTTCGGTTCCAGATTTTGAGGTCGTGGTTTAATGTAGAACCGTGATTAATAAACCCCCTCCCCTCAATGGAGATCATAATAGGGATCCTAGTATTAAGACCCTTAAAAGGAGGGGGTTGATTAGTCGCAGGTCTACATTATGTTGAGGTATAGCACCCTGATGGCAGGAAAGAGGCCGGCGAAGATCTGTCAAACGCAAGCGGCGCTCCTCTTACACAGTCGGGCTGTGCTGGGCGTTGGTGTTATTCAGCGGTGGTAAGTTCTCAAAACTAGGGATCCCATCTTGGGTTGTCAATGTGATGCAGATTAGATTGTAAGTTCCAGGGGTATACAGGGAGACTCCACCATCATTATTATTGTTGCTAGTATTACCTTACTTGCTTTTCCAGTTTAGACAGATGCTCGGCAGTGTTTCTTGCACCTTGCAAGTCAAGCTAAGGCGTATGTTGCTGTCTCCTGGCCAACAAGGTCGGGCCGCAGTTGCTGCATGCTTTGACTTACTAGGGGTTCTTAGGGTATAACGGAATATATTATATAGGGTTTAGGTCTGAGGGTTTAGGGTTGGTCGGGAATGAGCTCATCTGTTATGTCGGGATGATACAGGAACTGTATTCCCTTATTCCCTACCAACCAGGTGCAAGCGGAGGGATTCGCGAAAATACGTTTCTCTGTTCGGCATTCTTAGCAGAAGGACCATGCCTCTGTGGGTGGGTATGAGCGTAGTTTCGATGAAGACGCAATTCATGAAACATGCAGTCCAAACAAGGAACTCGCCATGAACATTGAGTGATATATGTGTCCATGTAAATTGCCTCCAGCAAGCATGGTCCTTTTCATAAGGACGTCCCACCTGGACCTCAAACAAGCATGTTCTTCTCAAAAATCTTCGTATGAGCCATTGAGGCACGTACCATGGTGACCCACCTGGGCATCAGCAAGACATTGCATTTGGATGGCAAGTTGGGACCTCAGGGCATTGAAGTTGCAACTCAGACAGATCCAGGTAAAACACACCGACGTGAGGTGGGGCTCTTTTGACTTATACCAGGAACGAGATGCATTGGGAATGTCTTGGGTTGTGAACTGACGAGGCACGGGCAACCTGGTGATGATACAGGCATAGCGGGGATATACCGGGAGCATGCAGTTTTTGTCAGTATGACTGCATAGGTGCAGAGGGGCTGCAGACTAGCCTAGTAGTTTCCATCTTCTTTTCCATTATCCCAATATTACTCAATATAACCCCAATATAACCCCAACATAGCCCCAATATCTTTAGAAGGCACCCTTGTTCAATTCACAGGCAAACCAGCGTCATCCTGCTGGACAAAGATGTTTGGGTCGCAAAGGTATAAGGCCCCCAACCCCTAGCTCCATAAACCTTAAACCCAAAAGCCTAAACCTAAACCCTAAATAAATCCTAGGAACTTCATGCCCTAACCTTAAGTCCTGCAACCACTTCCACCGAATTTTTGCAGAAATGGCTCCTAGACTCTTAGACTGAAAGAGTCCTCAGGGTTTAGGGTTAAGGGTATAAGGGGGTGCTAGACTGGGAGGCGCTTGTGGCCACTGCAATGGTGATCTGAGGTTTGGGCGTGGGTTTGGTGTGTAACTATCGACCCCTTGCGGATTCCGGAAGTGAAGGAATGGGATATTGAAGGGCTATTGCAACGGATTACCTTGGGTCCATTATAAGGATGCATCCCTCCGTCTGATACCCTGAAACCCGAAACCATAAACTTTAAGCGCCAGATAACCCAGTTGTTGCCAGCAGCGTCTCCATTTCCTAGTTACCAGCAGTATCTTAAGATAGGGGTGAACCCCAAACTCAAAACCTTAAACCTAAGCGAGCTGAGGACGGAAGGCTTTCAAGGGTGGTCGGCTCGAATGGAAGCCTTGCAGGCCAGGCGTGGTTGTTGTTTTCTGTTTTTTTTTTCCATTGGGCTTTGGGGTTTGTGGTGCAAGGTCTCCCGGGTAAGGGTTTAGGGTTTGGGGGGTGTATGGCCGTGTCGGAATTTTCAGGAATTGGGGTTCGGGTTGGCTCTGGGGCGTGGGATTATTACTTTGAGCTGGGAGATGAGAAGTGCATTGATGTGATTTCGTAATGGTATGCATGTCCGGCTTTGTTCCTTGTAGAGGTGCATGTCTGCGGTAACTGTTGTGGGTCTTTGAAAGATACTGCATGGTGTTTCCATGACTGCTGTGAATACTCTTGAAAACTACTACCGCTAATGCTGCTTCAGCTGCTGCCGCTATGAGTACCCTGACTCTACGCCTACTATTACTACTGCTTCTACTAGTCTTCTTCCTTTACCATCTGTATTTCCGTGACAGCAATAAGAACACAACAGGCGTCTGTCAAGTCTTCTTCACCGCAAGCATGGGTACATGCCTCAGTTTACGAAGCGAGTCCGATTCTTGTGGCAACATGATTCTTGGTAGAATCGGAAATAGTCACAATAATGATAAGAAAAAGAGCCATAGTAATATCAATAGCACTAGTAGTACTAGGTAATGATAATAATCATAATAATAACAATAATAATAGTGATAGTAACAGCAACAGTATTTTGGCAATCATATCCGCGTGATTACATGGTAATCATGAAGAAGCAAATGGAAACTACACTTTTCTTTGTGGATGGTCAGGTTGCTGTCACCTCTGGGTCTTCCGGCCAGTTTGCTAGATTGTATCCATGAACGAGCGCACTTCTTCGTGCAGTTTGCATGTGACCTTCAATCCTAACTGCGAAACACGGCACAACCCCTAAACCCTAAACCTTAAATCCTAAACCTTGAACCCTAGTTGTTTTGTGGCAGGTTCTATGCCCAGGCAGATCCAGAAGGAGCCTACCCCAAACAACTGACAGTTCAACTGTTTTGCTGTAAAGGAACTTAAACTTAACTTAGCATAGTATGGGTGTATGGTAAATGATAGGGTTTCCTTGTGATAGTGACTTTTCTTAAGTTCCTTAACAGCAACCCAGATAGCATGCGCACATCGCAGCAGTCAACATTTAGTGGTTTCCATAAATGAGGGAACCCAAATTTAACCCCAACGTCTTCTTTATTTTCTACGAACACCCAAGTTGGGGTGCACTGCTATACAATTCCCGTTTCTATGTGATTTTCCTTTTTCCATGTGGTTGTCCATTGTTGGCGTGTAATATACATCCCTATGCAACCCCATATCGGCCACAATTTGGGAGGAGTAGCAGCAATGTTGTCTTGGTGCTCCGCGCCCCACCTGCCGAAAGCAGATGGTGTTTCGCTCGGAGTCGGCAAGTGTGGCTTTGGGTTTAGGGACCTGATATGGGGTTTAGGCATGCGGATTGCTTAAATATCATTACAATACGGGCTCCTATAGTGGGGTTCCTATTTTAATACGGGTCCCTGTATAGATTGCCCATCTTTTTGGGCGAGCAGTAATTTAGGCCAAGTCTCTAGTGCGAAAGCGGAGTGGGGTGGGAGTGAATACAGGCATGAGACTGGCTTGGTTTGAGGGGTTTGAGGTTTAGGGATTTAGGGAGTTTAGGGTTGATCATAGGGATTTCCCCCCACCACCTCTTAAACACGAGTAAGGTTCTTGTCAGTTGAAATACTCCTAGTGCATGCTCCATTTCAAAAGTGGTAAATAGTTGTAGACGATCCACTTGTGAACGAGTCCTAGCATGCGGAGTGTACTTTTGGCACTCAATCCAAAAGCTCTTTTCCAGTGGGGTTCCCTGAGAAAGAAGCATGCAGTTGCGGCAAGGTGGCAATGGCCTCATTCGGCCCGTTTTCGCCATCACTGTGGGTGCTGAGTGGTGTACGGAGCTTCCATGCGTGCAGGCAGCTGGCCATGTAGACGTTACTCAAAATTAGGGGTCCCCTTCTGGCGCTCTTCAATGATGGACTGTAGCACATAGGATTTTGACCGGGGATGCCGACGTGTCTTTGCTTCCGAGTGGCGTTCCCAGTTTCTTTCCACGTGCGCCTGCTGAGAGGAAGCTGCCCGGGCTGCTGACCTCACCTTCGCCAATGAAGTGGAGGTCATTCGACTGGCCTCCTCCATTTGCAAAGCCCCGCTCTCAGTTTGGGGTTTAGGTTTAGGTTGTACATGCAGCGAATCCAAATGGTCTAGTTCGCTGCTGCCTAGGCGACGTCAAAGGCAGCCCCTGAAGATTATGAAGCTGCTATGGCAGCCGCTCCCCGAGATGCTCTCGAACGGAGACATGTAATAGTACCAGCAGAATTCGTTGCGTTATTACCGATACTACTGCCATTACTATTTAACTATGTAAGTGGTCGTCATGAAGGACTAGAACGTAAGAGCCAGATTCATGAGTTGCTGAAGTCGGTCTCTGGTCCTCCTCTCAGAATCCTCCTTGGCCTTACTGGTGCTCAAGGTGGGGAGTTGAGGTGGAGCTGAATCCCGACAACCCTACCAAAAGTCCCACACATACCCCTGTAACTGTTTTGATGTATGCTTCCTGACTCAAGCCCTAAAGCCTTAATCCTAAACCCTCTAAACCCTAAACCCTTGAATCCCTCACTTGTACCATGCTCAGGTCATCGCGAGATGGAAGCACAAGGGCTGGATGATAGGTACTCGCAGCTCCAAAGGTGTGGGCTGCATCGGCTCGAAGTCTGTGCCAGGCTCAGTGTAGTTCAGCTGACCCCTTGGGTTTAGGGTTTAGGGTTTAGGGCTTAGGGATTTAAAAAATCGAACGCCACAAAACGGCCCCCATTACTATCTTGGGGACACTAGGGGAAAATTTGAAGGCTCCTTTATTGGATCCTCTAGGGGGTCTGGGTAGAAGCTGAGCCTAAATGCGTTTTGAACGTGTGTTTGAGGACGCGGGTCTTTTTCAAGTCCCTGTTCCACAGGTGTCACCCGAGGCAAGCCTATGTTCTTGTCATGCGGTTCGTAGTAGGGAATGAAGGAATGGAAAATGAAAAGGACGGTACTATGTTGGGGGTACATAGGGGATACTCCAGGGATCCATTCCTCCATTCCTTACCGTAATTCCTACGCCCACTTGACCAGAAAGTTTTTTTTTTTTTTTCCAATTTAACATGCTCCTGGAAGGAGTTCGTGGATGACGTTGGCCTTGGCCTGAGTTGTCTTGAGAGGTAGACGTAGATCATTGTGGGTTTGGGTTTGGGGTGGGTGCTCATAACAAGAATAGTCCTTAGGGGGATTTCCATAATCCTTAAACCTTATTCCGATTCTTGCCCCCGCACCCCAAATTTAAAAATAAGGCGCCGGAGACGCCTTTATGGGTGGCTTTCTCGAAGCCATCTGGCAACCCCTGGCCGTCGCTCACCTCAATAGGGTCTTTAGGGTTTGGGGATTCGGGTTGAGGGTTTTTAGGGTCTAGGGATTAACTGTTCTGGTGAGGGGAGAGCTACTGAACTCTTAGGGATCCTACCGGCGATATCAAGGGTTGATTTCTGCTAATGATTGTCCACTAGTAGCTGCTTGCTCTGGGAAATGTGAGAGAGAGAGGCAACTTGGCAGCATCGAGAGTAATGCCAAGTACGGGAATTAGAAATGGCGGTAACAGTTGTATTCCAAAAAGCGTAACCGGAGCACCCAAACAGTACCTGAAACCCTACACTCAGCCCTGCCGCCTGAACCCTACAGCCAAACCCCACACTTTGCGCCTGAAACCCTAAAGCCTACACCCTGAATCCTACACCCAAAGCCCAACAATCCAAACCGTATACCTGCCGCGCCTACGCGTGCCACAAACTTCGTAGAAATTTTGCAAGTGTTGGAAGCGCATTGCTGCTGTACAAACCGCATACCCTGAACTCTACACCCTAATCGCCAAACAGAAGTCAGGCCTTAGCGCAAGAAGAAGCCGTTGATTCGGCTGAGACAGCGGGCAAGCGTAAGCTTGAGGACTGTCGGGGCCCGCATCGTCATCATTTTTGTATGTCAAACGCGTGTGTTTCACGTTATGGCTGTTCCTTTTTTGTTACAGCGAATACTATTCGGTCATCTGTGCACTCTTCTTGATTTCCATTGATGCACTCAGGATAAGGGCCCACGATGGTCACAGTGTGCTGTCAACAGTAGTAGTATTGAAGGCAAACAGCAAGGAGCACTTGCTGGTGTTTTGCCTAACTTTGTTTTGATCTAAAGGGGGTAGTCCAAAATGTTTTGCTGCTTGCCCCTAACCCTAAACCCTAAACCCTAAACCCATGAACCCTAAACCCTAAACCCTAAACCCCCAATCCGTTCGTGCAGGATATTGCCCTGGCCTCGAGGCTGACAGTGGACAACATGAAGGCTCTGAGCTGAGAAGGGATTACGTGAGCTATAGTGTAAACCCCTTAAAGGGGGTCTATGTAGGGTTTAGGGTTTAGGGTCTAAACTCTTTTAAAGGGGGGTGATATAGGGGAATATCTTGGAGAGTATTATAGGGTTATAAAAGGGGGACACTAGAAGTTTAGACTATGGTTCATCTAGCTACAAAAATCGGGGCCCTTGAAATGGTTTAATATAGGGATTTTATAGAGGCTTGGAAAGAACATGGAAACTTATAATGGAGAACCACACGGAAAATAACATACAGAATTAGTTGGCCACGAGGGTTATGTAGAAGTATATAGGGCCCTGGAAAAAGCATTGTGGAAACCGCTCTTTAGGGTTTAGGGTCCAGGGCTCAGTCTGCTGTCAAAGCTCCAACTTGTCGTCCGCCGTTAAGCTCTGTAGTGTAGAAGCTTGAACCGTATTGCGGAGGCCCCTGCCGTATGTCAAGAAGTTTTGTGAATGATACATTGATACATGGGTCATAAGCTAGATACGGAAGAACACAAGTTAGAACCTGGTGATATGCTGTAGTGTCCTATGAGTACTGTTTTGGATTTGGAGATACCTTTAAAGGGGGATATAGGGGATATGTTTGGTTATGTAGGGTATATAAATATAGGGTTTATGGTTTACGGTTAGTGTTGAGGGTTCGTAATATGCCTGGGTTTTAAGTGTGGCACAAGCCCAGATTGACAGGACGCTGTGCGTGCCGGCATTACAGCGGCTGGTGCCTGCATCAGGCCTGGCATGTTCCAAGTTACCTGGGCTGATTTGATGCAACCATTGCTATGACCGGTACATGCTATGATACTGCTATTGCTATCCTTTTTTTTGTTCGTGCTGGTATTGCCATTGATGTCCTCTTATCAAGGTTATCCGTACAAGTACCAGTTCTCTTACTCGAGCCCTAAACCGTGAACCCTACTTTCGCATCTGTGAGCACTTGCCTGCAGGTGCAGCGGATGCCAGTTCAAGGAATGATCCATTGACACCTGGTACTCGGTGAGCATTTGTAGAAGCCAAAACCAGGGTTTAGGATGATTTTGGGTTGAGGAGAATCTGAAGTGAGTAGCAAGCTGTTCGGGGTCAGTAGAGAGTAAGACTTTATTCTCAGTCGGCTTCTCGTTTTTTAAGAAGAATATTGGTGATCTTGATTACAAGTCCCCCATATTCCCTTCATCCTTCACCTTCAATCAAGGAGTACCAGGTAGATCGGACCGTTTCGGGTCGTGAACATCGCGGCCCTGAGCATGGCAAGTGCGTGTTTGCGCAAGCCGTCAAGACTCAAGACGGTCCGTGGCTTCGATTTCCTGCAAAAAATCATCGTTGCGGTGTTATACAGGGCGCCAGGGGATTTTTGGGTTATATAGGGTTGCCCTAATGGAGAATCAGCTGGAAAAGAGCATGGACAATTGAATGGAAACTGGCGTTAGAAAGGGGTAAAGGGACTTGAAGAATTTGAGCTAAGTTCCCACTACAAGGAGACCCTGTCGTGTATTTGTTATCCATACTGAAGCAACTTAACTTGAAATCCTGATCGGCAGCCCAGCAAAACTATTGTGCTGTTTTGCAGGTGCGCGCCAAAAGGAGGGTTCCCTGACAGGTCCTGTTCTGAAAGCTTTGTTGCTGTAAAGGAGTTCAAATTAAGCTATCATAGTATGGGAATGTAAAGTAAATCATAGGGTTTCCTGATTATAGTAACCCTAAACCCAAAACCCTGTTTAATCTTATTAAAGTAACTTAACTTCACTTCCTTAACAACCAGCCAGGGAAGGGTTGCTGCAGCCTGAACTTGCCATACCCGTACGCTACATCCCATAACAAATGCGTCTTTTCGGAATCCATTCCAAATCCCAAGCCCTACAGGCTTTTGTGTTGAGAAGACCCCATGTTCCCCATTTTGGGAGGCTGCCCGTGACCGTCTGGACGGAAAGCCGCTGGTTGGCACACAAACCATCGTTGATGCCGCCCTTTGGACAGAAGTTTGATTTTGATAGGGTATAGGGAGATTGTATAGGTTTTATGTCCGGATTTTTGTTGTGCAGTTTTTTTTTTCAAATTTCGGCCTTATACAAATTGCGCTTTTCGGGGCTTGAGAGATTAGGCTGCAGGGTATGTGGTTGAACCTGTCATCAGGGGAGCGGCATTTTAAGCAGAGACATGAAGGTCCCGGCATAGGGTCAGAATGTATTTTTCCGTTGACCTTTGTCTGTTAGCAGAAAAGTTTGGGTGGCTTCCTGTGGGGTTCTGAGGGCTTCCTCTTCATTCTCCTTGAGAATTTCGGAGCAGAATGGATTTTTGGTTTATCGTAGGTTCCCCTCCGACACCCCCTATTACCACCCCCAGGTTCCCCCTCAATGAGGCCTTAATTAGCCATAAGTAGCCTCAAATAATCTTAATGAAGGGCGGAACTGTGGGGGGGAGGGGGGGGGGTAGTATAGAGGGCGGTGATAGGGGAACCCTTTTGAGCTGTAGTCTGAGCTTCTTGAAAGGTGGTTATGTACGGGATTATAAGAGGGGAGTGTTATAGCGCTTATCAAGGGGGATGCTAGGAGTTTAGACTACAGCTCAATGTCAATCACCTGCCATCCTCAAGGTCAGGATGTTGCTTCCCTCGCCTGATAATGAGCCCCACCCCCACTCCCCTAATCATAGATCCACCCAACATGATGGTACCATACTAGGGGGTTTGGCGTTTTGATTCTTAGGGGGTCTTAAGCCTAAACTCTGAACCCTAAACCCTAGGTTTAGGACTTTGGAATTGGAGTTTTTAGGTTTGAGCATGTTCCTACACATGCGGGTATGTATTTTCGCAAGTTGTGAAAAGCACCAAGTGACATACCGATTTGGAAGCTTCCGACAACAAGGATTCCTCTGTTTCGTTCTGATGTAACCCCAGACGGGGTTATGGGGATTTAAATAGCAATAATAATCCTAATAGTAGGGATAGGGTCTAGGGTTTAGGGTACATTCACGTGAGGCCCTTGGTGAGGGCCTCCTGGGCAAAGTTCGCAGCAGCAACGACCAGGAGCATGGCTTGCATCCCCTTAGTCGTTATTGCTATGATCATGACGATGGTTCGCCTGTAAATATTTTTGCGATGCTCAGGATTCATATAACCGTTAGTGTCGTTTCGATTATCGTCTCCAAATTCTCGGTTTCAGTGGTATCAGGATTGCTGAAATTTGGCGATTGTTGTTTCTCTTTTTGGTTCTTAGTAGGGAATATGGGAATATAATCCCTATATAATCCCTTCATATCATCTTCCCATATTCCCTACTAAGAGCCAGTATGGTCTTGCTTTTACTTTTCTTTGAAGCCTTTGCACAAGCAAAACTGCAGGACAGCCCCTGGAAGGAAGCGAGAACGAAGGAGGGCCAGGCATTTAGGGGTTAGGGAGTTCTAAGCCCTCAACTAAAAGCCCTAAACCTTGTATGAGCCTGAATATCCTTCCGTAACCTTTAAATATCCCTATATAACCCTATAGAACCCCAACTCCCTAAACCCTTGTAGGAACCGCCGAGCGAGGAGCTCTGACAGCAGTCGTCTTCCTCGTCGGCGTAGCAGAATAAGCACAGTTTGGGATCTAGAGCTTAGGGTTTAGGGTTTAGTGTTTACGGTAGGAATGGGAGTAGGAATGGTAGTAGGTACGCGGCAAGGTGCAAGTAGCAGTTCCCACGAAGAAGACGCTATCTCATTCAACACTGCCAAGAACTTTGGGCATCATTGGCCCGCAACCCCTAACTCAACAATCTAAGCCCTGAGCCCAAAACGTTAAATCTTGTGCAGTAGCCTTCAACCCTGAACCAAAGTTCCACAGCCCTGAGCCTTAACCCTTGCTGCAAGAACTCTGCACGCTGAACCCAGAAGCCTGATGCCTAGAGGACCAGAGCCCTTGACCTGTGATAATTCTGCGTTGAAGTCTTACGGCCACAAAACATGACCCCAAGGGGTTTAGGGTTTAGGTTTTAGGGGTGGAGGTGTACTACTACCATGCAGTGACCCGGCAAACGCTGTGGGTGAAGCCACCACCAGAGTTTCCTTCGGTCGGATCCTGAGCGTTTAGGGTTCAGGGTTACTTTTTTTTTGGGTTTCTTGACAAGTGCTACCCTTCAAAATCCTGGTGATAGATAGCGGTTTCAAAGGGGTTTTAGAGGTCCTGTTTAGGATTACGTATGGATCATTTCGCGACACTTTCAAATGAGGGTTAAGCAAAACTTCTGGGCCCTTGTGTTACGATCTCTATGTGTTACTGCCAAGACCACATGAGCCGCTGTCTAAACCCTTGTATCCCCCTTAATATCCCTATGATACTCCCTATATTATCCCCTATATAACCCCCTTTAAGCAGTTTAGACTATAGCTCACATGAGGTTTTGAGCTGAGGGTTGCCCTAGACCCTAAGCCCTAAACCCGGTAGATTTAGTGGCTGATGTTGTGAAAACGGGGATGCTGTTATGGACTCTTGGGGTTTGTGCAGGCTATCTCAGGATTATTGGAGGGGGGCCATTCTAGGAGTCATATAGTTTAGGGTTTAGGGCTTAGAAACTTGTGAAGCTGGCTTATCGGGTGATTGCATAGGGCTTTGAGTTCGGCTTGTGCAGGAATGCAGGATTGAGGGATGATGCCCTCCTTTGTAGAGGCATTCATGATCCGATTCACTACTCAAACGTGTGCCTTGCATCCTACAAGGCTGCGCAGATGATGGCAGGCCTGGAGAAGCTGCTTTGTGCTTTGTGGCCTCTGATTTAGGGTCAGGGTTATAGGGGTTATTTAGGGGTTATATAGGGGTGATATAGGGATAATGGAAAAGGACATGGAAACTACTATTTAGGGCTGATCAGGTGTTCGGTAACTGGCGGCTCTCTCATGAAATATCTACATCTTCAGGACTGTGAGAATGACTTACTCGATATTCCTAGAGGGCAGCAGCGCTTTCCGCATCCAGACTAACAGTAACAATAGTACCAGTATCAATACTGGTAGTAGTGGTAGTAGTAATAAGCATAACCGTATTTTTAAAAGTAATAGAAGCAATAATATCAACAAGTTCAATATTTTTAAAGAGTAGTAATAATAGGAACAAAGTAAGAAAAAAGCAAGAATAGTCAACAGAGAGCCCCCTGAACCCCTTTCTGCTCGTCCGATCTGCAGGCAGAAGTGCGCAGATGCGGACAGCGGCGAGTCCCGGAGTTCAGGCGCGTTAGAGCTACCGTGTGTATGTCACAACAAGTCTGTGTCACCTGTATCATATTAAGCATGTTTCGTACTTCACATGTAATCCCTTCCCAGGGTACTGCAAAGTCCCTCTTTGTCGAGAAGCCCTCATATCAAGTCGTAGTATCACGGCCAGTAGAAGAATCCTGATGCACACGACTGAAAAAATCTGAAGAGCAAGTCTTGCTATCTTTGTCATCCTTCCCATCCCCTGATCAGTGGCTTGAGCTGTTGTGAGTGCCACTGTTCAGTTGTAGGAAAACGCGTTTCAATCACATCCAGGGTGACAAACTAATATCCCTCAATTCTAGACCGTAAATCCTGAATCTGAAGCGCTGCATCCTAAAGCAGGAGGTAGACTGTTCTGCAAAGGCGCAGGCAGCCATTCGGCAAGCCCAGGATGCTGTCGCCGCTGCACATGCCCATGGCTCAGGGTGTAGGGTCTAGGGTTTCAGTGGGCTTGGGGCTTATAGTTTCGGGTTAAGGGGCCTAGGCTTTGGGCTAAGGGCCTTGGGCTCGGGGTTTTTTGGATTGAGGGTTTAGGGCTTAGCTCGTGGCATGATTGACTTCCACAAGAGGGGAAGTTTGCAAATTACCTGGGACCTTTTTTCTGTCATGAATTTTTGCGGGTACTGATAGAGGAATTTCAGACAATTTTGGGCACATTGTTTTTTTGGTCCCATCGTTGTTACGAAGACCATTGTTAATACGCTTAGAATTTACCATTGAGCGTGCACTCTTGCCAGCTGTTCGAAACCCCTTGGCTCTGAAAACTCCATGTGTAACATAGGTACACTTGCAAATGCCAGGTCCCATGGGTATACAAGGGCAGAGATGATCTGCCAGACTAGCCAGCCCTAAACCTTCAACCCTAAGCCAGAGCCCCTCCAACCCTAGGCCAGAATCTCTAAATCCTAGAACCTAGGAGCTGGAGTTTCGCTCAGTCTTACAGGATTTGGGTCGCTTGGCGTGGGGCAAAAGGGGCCTTGACTCCGAATCCTTAAGCTGTAAACAAGAAGCCCTAGCCTCTGAACCTAAACAATGACACTCTTTTTGCTTGTAGTATTGCTATCCCCAAGCCTTAGTCTCTCAACCTCAGTTTCCTCTTGTCCTGGGATCAAACTGGAGCAGAAAAGGATGGACAGAGTGGAATAAAGCCAAAGCTAGAGGAGCCAAAGTAAATGGTTTACGTCTTAGGGTTTGATCGACTACGTCATGCTTTTGAGTGCCTGTGCTGTAAATGCAGTGGTAACTGAGATGCAGGGCGAATGGGACCCCAGGCGTTCGCCCGGCAGAGGAAGAACCGTTGGGGTTGTAAAACAATCTAATCCGTAATGGGGATTGCATAGGGGTTAGATTCTATAGGTTTTACATAGTGTTTCTGTAGGATGTGTATGTTATATCGGGGCTATACAGGGTATTACAGGGAACCCCAAAACTCACCAAGGGCGATCCGACTGGTTCAACAACGTCTGGACCTGTTGGTGCCAATCTGTTTGTGGAGCCCTTGGCTTCGTGTTTACGGTTTTGGGGTTATGGGGTTTAGGGGTTTAGGGTTTTGGGTTTTGGGTTTAGGGTTCAGGGGTTGAGGGTTTAGGGCTTTGCATAAGGGGAGGGGGTTTAGGGTCTAGAGATTTGTAAAAGGGTTAAGGGTTTTAGGGCTCAAATGGGGATCGCCAGGGATTTGCAAGGGTCTAATTATAGGGAGATGTAGGGAGAAGTAGGGCTGAGGATTTTGGGTGTTGAGGGTCTTGAGGGTATGTCATATCGTAGGTTGTTGTCGCTAACGGATTGCTGGAACACGCTTGGGGATTAGGGTTTCTCCTCCACAGAAAGAGCATCACGGAGTAGTGCGCGGAAGGTTAGGTCGGGCGTCCTCAAACCCGGCGTATTTCCCTGGAAGCAGTAGCCTGAAACCCTAGTCTCATTTTCCTAGATCGCTTCTTGTCACTTTTCTTTTTCTCCGCATACCTAAGTCATCAATCCTCAAGCTCAAGCCAAAAACTGGGCATTACTCGAGGTTTGGATCCAAAGCCTGGTTGCTGAGGTGTACCACATTCCCAATAGCTGGGATGACAGCCATGCACTCAGTGAAGAGCAGTCCCCCCCAAGACTATCGAAACAGTAGACAGTTTTATGTTAGCCAGAACGTGAAGGATGATACCCCAGTTTCCATGTTATTTTCCATGTTCTTTCCATCTGATTCTCCATGATACAGAGATAATATACGTTACATTAAGGTCCTAAACCCTTACCCGAAACCCTAAGCCCTACATAGTAGTTTCCATTTTATTTTGTCCCTATTATAGTAGTAGTTTCCAATTTATTTTTCATATGATGCTCCATTATAGTAGTAGTTTCCTTTTCATTTTCCATTACCCAATGTAGCCTGCCTGACGTCTGCTTGTTTGTCAGGTATCCTTCGGCAGCACTTTGAGCACTTCGGAAAGATCCTCAGCTGCAGGCTCGCTACCAGATGCATCTGCAAATTGTAACAGGACTGTAGTGGCTTAGAGTCCCCCTTAAGTAGATAGACGATGGGTGACGATGAGGCACATGCGGATCTCATTATAATATACAGATTCTATCTACTTAAGGGGCACTATACATGATTACCGCTGTTTTGGTCCTAAGTCCATATGTCATCATGGTATAGGGCATCTCAAACTGAGATTGGTAATCCTATAGCCCCCCCCCCCATCTTCTTATACCTGTTACTATCCATTATTGCCACGATGGGTCTTTCTGTTTTTCGTCTGACTTATTGCCACGAATATTATTTATCATCACAGTATGAGAACCCTCAGTATACCACCATAGCAATGTTGGGAGATGTGCAGGGGCCCCAGAAGGGGACCCACATTTTGGAGAAGAAATCCTCACACAGTGGATAGTCCCCACATGTCCCTAGGATCCCTAAGGGTACCACTGAAGCCTTAAACCCTGAATCCTAAGTATCAGCAATTTGCGCGGCGCAGGGTTCAGAAGGACGACAGTGGGCGACCCCGTGGCTTTGGATTTGTTTCCTTCGATGCGCCGACCTCCGCGCAGGCGGGTGCAGAAGGTAGGGTTTAGGGTTTAGGGTTTAGGGCTTTGAGGAGGCACCCTCTGCAGAACTAACGTGGAACCTCATCTAGGCCCTTGTCAAAAGGACGGTAGCCATGGTAGGGTCGAGTTTGGAGTTCCCTCTTAGGTAGGTCGTTTTAGGGATTAGGCTAACCCACCTGCTTAGTGCTGTTCTCTTTATTCGTTCCATATATAGCTGATCACCTGATCTGAACTTCTGTTTGGTTCTTAGAGGTCTGCGGACACTCGAAGGATGTGAAAATGATATACCCTAGAATCAATCTCACCGTACGGCATTCATTGGTACGGATTTTAACCTGGGTGCTTGCCCTGGATGTGTGCAGGCGGCCATTGCGGGAATGCCAGAGCCTTTACTTCTTGGCCCTCTTAGAGGCTCATGGGTAGTTGCAAGTCGGGCCATTAGTCTGATACTCATAGGCTAGAACCTACATTCCCGCCCTCATAGCCTTACATGTAAATAACCGGCTGAGGCACGGATTCCCAGTGGAAGGGAAGTGGCTGAAGGCAGGGTGCTTACAGGGTTTAGGGTTTAGGGCTTAGGGCTTATAGTCCCCCTTAAGTAGATAGAATATGACTTTGGGTATATTCTAATAACATTCCCATATACCCCATGTTCTATCTACTTAAGGGGGACTATAGGTTTAGGATCTAGAGTTCGGGGTTTGGGGCTTGGGATTAAGGGCTTCAATCTGCCCCAAGCAAACACTGGCAAGCTTGTGGAGCCCTGCGAAGATTTCTGTCCTCCTTGAAAGCGGGACTAATTAGTGGTCAGTAGGTGAAGGGGGGGATATAATCCCTGTAGAATATATTCCCTTATTCCTACTAACCCCCAGTAAGTCTAGGTGGGGGTGCTTAATTGTGCTTCATTTGCTGTAACTCTATCTCAGGGTTTAGGGTTCATGGTTTAGGGTTTTGGTTTTCGGGTAGGGGAAGTTACGAAGACCGCTTGGGACATCGGCCAACATGGTGGTGTTTTGTCAGCTAGAAAATTCATCAAGCAATCGCCTTGTACTTTATGCGGCAACCCGCTAAAATAGGGGGTTCCTGGAACGCCTCACAGCG
Source organism: Symbiodinium pilosum (assembly GCA_905231905.1). Lineage (NCBI taxonomy): Eukaryota > Dinophyceae > Suessiales > Symbiodiniaceae > Symbiodinium > Symbiodinium pilosum. Next base: position 43,480 of record CAJNIZ010022958.1, read on the forward strand.
CTTTCATCTTTTTTTTGTTTCCGTAAGTACCCCCCCCCATGCATAGTTTGGAGAAAGCATGCTCATAAACCCTAAACCCAAATAATAGCTTCCATTTTCTTTTCCATGATCCCTATATATACAAACAGATCCCAACCATCCTGCTTCCACTTCTCTTTGGAGCATTTCAGAGTGGGAGGAAGCTTGCCGCAGGATTTCACGTTGCAGGAAGGTATGCATTTTTTTGAGTTCAGAGCAGAAGGTGCTTGATTTTTCAGGAGGCGGTTTGCAATGGCCTCCTTTTCTTTGGGAAGTTGCAGGAGGCGGAAGGCACCCTGTAAAGCAGCGCGTTGGATCACCCTCTCAGGTTCAGCTGAAGAAGGGCGATGAGCAGCAAATCGAGCAGGCAAGCCGCAGGTTAAACATCAGGAGTGTAGATGAGGTGGATGGCAGTGGAGCTTCAACCACCACCAGGTAAGTACCGGCGGCTCTTCTGGGGTCCATCATGGGATCTTTTTTAGGATTTACCTTTCCGGCCCCTCCGTGTGTGGAAGTGCCCAGACTTTTTTTCGTTGGGAGTCCGACAGCTGCTCGGCGATTAATTGTCAATACAGAATGACCGGGCTTATATTTGCGTTGATCGGGTTCCTCACAAATACCACTGCAGAATATTTATGAACATTTTACCGGCAGCCATCCCCATAACCCTGGTGGGTCCCTCGGGACTCACGAAGGTTCCAGGCTAAAATGTCAAGAAAGGGACCGTACAGAGACCGCTGTACTTTGAAAAGGGGCTCGTATCAGCTTCCATGTTTGTTTGGGGAGGATTTCCCCTAACCCTGAACCCTGCACCCTACACCCTAAACCTCAGCATAAGAACCGAGTCCTCTGCTGGATCGTACCTGTGAGGCGAAGGAGCAAGTTGGGGGCATGTGCGCGCCTGAGTTGGTTAAATGCTCAGGGCTTGGGGTTTCGGGTTGAGGGGATGGGCAAAAACTATTGGCATATTTTCTTGGGAAGGGGGGTGACTATCTAGGAGTATGCAAAAGGCTTTACATCTTGATGGGCATCCACATGGTGCTTTCTTGGACGGGGGCACGGGGGGCATTTCTCAACAGCAATTTACTCAGCAAAAGCAGCCCCAACCACAGGCACCATGGTTTTGATGACATCCACAGAATATCCTGAATCATGTCTATTGCACCACCCCTATCCCGTGACCTTTCATAGAATCCGAGAGATGAAACAAGTTTGCACACCCTATCCCCCTAGCCCTATCCCCCAAGCCCTGTCCCCTAATCCCTATCCCGAAGCCCTATCCCCAGCCCCTATCCCCCAAGCCCTAACGCCTAAGTACCAAACTACCCAAAACTCTGATTTCTTCGCAGGCCAGGTGTCACAACTCAGGCGCCCGTGCCATCATGTAGGGATGCAAGGCCTTGTGAGGACTTGTCAAAATCACTTGACCGGTTCTGGTTTGTTGGAGATTTCTTGTATGTACAGTGGGGTATATATGTTTACAAGGTTTAGGGATTACGTGGAAAGATTTCGCAAAGTTGCTGGTGCCAGGAAGGGACCCTAGTACAATGAATTATTTTTGGGTGTGTAGGGGGAGACTGGGGACACTAGTGTGAGAAGGCCTCCATGAGGCTGGATTTCCCAGTAGTTTTTTCGCCTGAATTGTTAACTAGGTGCCTATTCCCATGGAAGTCACTTACAAAGTTTTGTCATGAGCGAGCTGTTGCATAGTTACGCGTCTCCGTGGTGGTTTCTGCAAGTTTGAAGTAGGTCCTGATGCTTTTCTGGTCAGATTCTTGGAGGCTGCATTTGGGGGAAGAACCTTTCTTATGGGTAAAGGGATTACAATGCGGGCCACAAACAGGGAACCCCAGCAATATAGTAGGAATATGATAGTAATATACCTACAAAGGTCCTTGTTTTACTTCTTTTAATGAGTGTGCCGTTGCTTTGAGATTGAGCTTTTGCTGGCAAATGGCTCACTGCCCCTATCAGGCTTTCCCAGGTCTCATTGACAATCCATTAGCTCCTGGTGCCTTTTACCAAGGACTTTTACTTTTTTTGGAAAGATATGTTGCATGAACACTGGGGTCACTGAAACTGGCATGGGCTTGTTGGGGCTCATTGGGGCATAAAAGTGCATGCTGCGTGGATGACATAGGAGTTTCATACGAGTATTACACAAGAAAACTTCAATGACGTAATTTTCGTGGTGTATATCATCTGCAGATGTTTATACTAGCAGTACATGTGATATGGACACCTGATTGACTGCCAGGGACTGACTCCTCCGCCCGCTGCCCCGCCACCTGCCCCCCCGGTGGCTCCACCAGCAGCGCCGTGACTGGCCTTCCCTGGTATTTTCAAAAGGGTTACTATAGTCCCAAACACAGCATAAGAGGGTATGCTCCTTACTAGTTGTAGTCTCACAGAGGGGTAGAATCTTACTTGGTACAGCTGAGGCGGTTCTCAAATACATGACTATGCAATCCCTAACAGACGCCTCTACAATCTCTTATTATGCCCAAATCTTTGCTGGGAAGCGTTTGCTTGTTTTGAGTTAGTTATCATTGTCTAGCAGCTTCCCAAAATTGGGTCCTTCTCGGATGTGGATCGTCCTTTTTTGGGTATGGGGGCAAATAATTTTGGACACAGGAACACCATGTGTAGCAGCTGAGTTTTTCGACAGCTTCAAATACTGTATGTTTGTGTGGGAATCATGTTCTGATTCTGGGCTTCAGCGGTTTGTTCTGAAAACTCAGACAAGACAACACGCTCGTCTCAAGCACACATATAGGTTTTGATTAGCCGAGCTTTTGGAGTTTGCACGGAGGGGGTTCAAGCACAAGGGGGTCTATGCATCATTCGAATGAGCTCCACGTAGAGGTATGTTGACCTCCTTCCGCCCCTGAGTTTCATTTGAAGGCATGACCCTTTATGGTTGAAGCTAAATCTATCCCCCTCTAAACCCAAACAAGCACACCCGGCAGGCCGATACAATACCACCCCCACATTCTAATAGACCCCAAAACCAGAACCCCCAAACTAAGGCCCGCCCCACCGGCGCCCCCAGCGCCGCCAGCGCCGCCAGCACCTCCGACGCCTGGAGACCGGCTTCGGGAGGCAATGTTCCACAGAATATACCCACCTACTGTTGATGCGGGAAATGAAGTTATAAGGCAGAAGTGGTGGTGCAAGATTTCCTGCATGCACGGTAGGTGGGTATACAGTACACATATATCCCAATAATTACAGTATTTTTGGGATCCTAGACGGTGCAAGCTTCCTTCCATCCTCCATATAACTACTCTCCTGGAAGTATCTTTGACCATTCGAATAAAATTCTTGGGCAAGGCGGGAGTTCTGTAAGAATCTCATGGACAGGAGATGTCAGTCGGGTATGTTCGGTGAAAGGTCGAGGGTGCCGTTACAGGGGAACATAGGGTACTCAATTGGGATTGCGGTTCCCGGTCCTTTAGATCCCTTTACAGAAACTAAAGCCTAGCTCGTTCTGACAGTGATACGTCAAGAGAAGGAGCTGCGGACCCAGGATTTCAGGTTTTGTTTCTAGGGATTGAGCCAGGACTTTGACTTTAGGTGTCGGATTTATGGTTGCGTGTAGTTGTCTGCGCGAGAGGCTCTCATGGGCAAGGCGGTTAGCCGTGACCTCGGCCTTCTGCATGTGCTTTCACTGGTGATGCCGACTTTTCAGCACTTTCAGTGCATCTGTTTGTATCGCATGTTGACACACACCACCCTTGAACCAAATCCTTAACATGTACTATGCGCGAATAGCATCGCATGCCCTTTTCACTGTCAAAGTGAGGCCTTGTCTTAGATCAAATGACCGCATAGGCCCAGATGCCAAAGGCTTCGGCAAGAAAGGCTGCTTCGGTGGCAAGAGCGCCAAGTCTGCAATAGATTTTTCTCATTTTCATATCGAAATGATTTGTGCCTGATTGATCTAATAGTAGAGATTTGGTCGAGGCTTCCTCCTGAAGGTTTATCATATACATGTAAATTGTTTGAGCTGGTTACTCTAAGTTACGACGGGTCAGCTTCTTTTGGAGAACAAGTTATTCGGGCTAAGTGATCGGCTTGCAAGTTGCAGGATCAACCCTTGACACTGTTGGAACAGTTTGTTTTTCCTATATCTCCACATGGTCCTACGGTGCATGGAGGAAGGAAATCTTCTACCGCCTTGTATCTCCAAATAACTGCAAGTATCATTATTGGCTCCATAGGGTGACGCAAGATTTCCTCCATCCACAGTGGGACCATTGCAACGAACATGTTGAACAAATAATTGCAAGTTTCAACTGACAACGGCGGAACGGGAAAGCTGTCTGCTGCAGAGAGTCTGAAAAAACCTAGCCCTAAATCTTCAGCCCGAAGCCATGCACTACATAGACCCGAGACCCTGAAACACTAAGCCCGACGCCAAGTTTCCATGGAATCAGCAGCTACATACCCAATATACTACAGTAGTTTCCATTTTATTTTCCATTATCCCAATATAACCCCAATATAACCCCTATACTAATATAGTAGCTTCCATTTTCTTTTCCATTATTCCAATATAACCCCAATATAATCCCTATATAACCCCTATATACTATAGTAGTTTCCATTTTCTTTCCTGCTGAGCTGAGGTGATGGCGGCAAGGGTTTTGATGGCGGAAAGGGCTTTGGCTTTGGTGGAGATCTTGGAAAAGGTTTCTGGGCAGCTTGATCTCATGTTTTGCATGACTCCCAGGGGTTTTGGGTTTGTTGTTAAACCTGATTTGTTTCCTTAAGAAGCGAGCCCAATGTTGAACAAACATCTGCTTGGCCAAGCATTCGGGGTGATTTGTTGAATAAACCTTAAGATCTTTAGAACCCAACATTAGATAAACACGTAGTCTTTCTCGCGAAGCCCTAAACCGCCTCAGCAGGCTTGGGAAGCGATCCTGGCAAAGGCTTCAGCAGTCCCTTCGGAGGCGATTCCAAGGGCGGAGGCTACTTGGCTGGCTTAGCCGGTGTGGGGTTTAGGGGTTAGGGAGGAACTGAGGAACTTCGCCTTTTGGGTTCCGCATTTTTCTGCAAGAAAAGCGACGCGAAAAGTACTACTTTGGCAAGAACAAGGAGGCAACATTGATTTGCAGGCAGGATTGTTAGAGTCAGCTGAGGCTACGGGAACGATTTCGGCAAGGGAGGTGGGAACGATTTCGGCAAGGGAGGTGGAAACGATTTCGGCAAGGGCTTCGGCGCGGAGAAAGGACCAGGCCAGCCATAGCTGCCAAGATTTGCTTCGGTCTAGCCTGTTGACGGTTTTGGATTTTTGTGTTTGAGGTATCGGATCAAGGGATTTTGGGCTGAGAGTTTCAGGGTTGAAGAGTTGAAGGTTTGAAGATATCGGGTTTGCGAGCCATTTTGTTCCTCCGATTCAATTTAAACCTCGGCTTCATTGTGTTGATGCCAAGTAGAGAAATTTGGAATTGTCAACATGAAATCCTATCCCCTAAACTCTAAACCGCAGCGTATATCTAGGGGACACAGCATCCCGTGCTTCGAGAAATTCTTCCGAGAACGGCTAAGCCCTAAAGCCTAAATTTTGAAGCCTAAATCCTAAACCCTGAAGTATTTCCTCCCAGAAAACAGTTGTAAGCCCGAGTATCCAGTATTTGGAGTGCATGGCGGCCGTAAAGAATCCAGCTTGAGGGATCAGGGAAACTTACCAAGTGTATTGTAGACCCTGTGAGCCACATAATATCCCCAGTTATCCCAAGTATTCACCCACTAACTAACTTCCCCTGACCCTCCATGTAAACCCTAAACCCGAAACCCAGCCCACAGCCCCGAGAGGAATGGATGGAAGTTTTGGTGCGTCCGGAAAAGGCTTCGTAAAGAAGGGCGGCATGCCCATGAGACCAGGCCCTAGGGATATATAGCTACTTGGCGGTGCTATAGGGATACGTACGGGAATGGCAAAGCAAATGGACATTTTTTTTGTGTTATTCAGGATTTCCCTGTGATTTGGCAGGTTGTGCCTCGAATGTCAGGACTCCGTAGGGTATGCGAGGCTTGTAATAGGGACTAGAACATAGTGAGTTTCTCAGAGGAAAAGCGCGGATGTACTGGAAGTCTAGCAGCGCTGGGAGTGAGACATCTGTATCTGTGCGTTGCCAGAAAGTGACAGTTCCAGTGACATTACTCATTGGGAACGTTCTAGGGGTGAGACTGCATGAACTTGGTGTAGGAGGAAGCTTTGCAAAGAAGTTAGTTTCCCATGATGCAAAGCCAGGCCCCATGGCCTGTCCAGAGGGGGCATTCTTAGAACCATCCAGAATGAATGCAGTCACCGTGGAGCCAACTGCTTAAGGGTGTTGTAAGTCAGTGACAGTATGCTCTTAGAAGTTTCGTTTCTTGTTTTGCTTCTGTGCTGGTCCGTAAAATCACACCAGCGCTTATTCCACAAACCCCAACCCCAATCCCAAACCACCCTTGACCACAAGCTCTAAAAGACCCCTACATCGGCAAAGACGAATTAATTGCAAGAGCTCATGCCATTTTCTCTTCCATTCCAACCCTAGGTAATCGCCGTATGGATCCCTGTAACCCCTTAAAAGGGACCACATAGTACCTATACGGATTCCCTCTATCCCTACGACTCCAAAACAAAATGGACACTTGTCTCATGGAGAATGAAGGCAAAAGACATTTGCAGACGTTTACAGGGGAATGGACAAGGAAGTGGAAGCTACTTAAATAGGGCCCTTTGAAGGGGTAATGGGGCTGTAGGGGGATCCATGTAGGTACTTTACTAGGGTTCCTTTAAAGGGGCTATAGGGGTTTAGGCACGTGCATGTAGGGGTCATCAGTGGGAAATGATCGAAAATTCATCGAGTATCCTAGGCAGGCCAGGATTTGCGAAGTTCAGGGTTTCAGGGTTTAGGGTTTAGGATTGATGGTTCGAAGGTTCTTGTTGATGACGTAGCCCCTGCCTGTGAAGTGTTAGCAGGGAAAGGGAAGCTAAATAGGATCTTCTTACCTGCTGGCTTGGAGCCAAATTCTAGAACATGCACGACGTTTGGTTTTTCTGAACCTCGTTTACTGTCCAGTTTGCCTTGTGCAATTAGTCTGAATTTGACCGTTGTTTTGTATTTTTTTGGGAGTTCTTGTTTCGAGGTTGTTTCTAGTCCCTAAGTCCACTTGGAACATGGTGGTGTTAGGGAACTAGGAGGTCGATACTGGCCATGTCATGCTCACTCGTGGGGCGAGACGTACTCCATTGCTGAGTACTAATTCCAGTGCCGGATTCGCTGAAGTTTTCTGGGCAAGCCCCTGGGTTTTATTTCCCTAGGACCCTACATATGAATATTGTTCAGAGGGGTTTAGGGGCCAACCCAGTTTGGTTTCATTTCAAATCTTGGTACCTACGGCTACTTAGAAGGCTGGACTCACCTGATGTAACCGCTCCCTAGGGTCATAGTCCCCCTTAAGTAGATAGAATATGGGGTATATGGGAATCTTATTAGAATATACCCAAAGCCATATGCTATTTACTTACAGGGGACTATAAGTGGTTTAGTTTGCATATCGAATGGGCCATGTCATGATCATTCGTGGGCGGGACATCTTCTTCCGCTACTGAAGTCGAACATGAGAACATGAGTGTGGGTGCCTAGTGATGTCACATTTGTTAAGACCTTCCTCAGTGCAATTATAATTAGGCTACCAAATTTTGCTAAAAAAAACCGATTCGGGAAAAGTAATACACCAAAGGTCCTGTGGCGTAAAGAGTTGAATACTCACTAGGATCGCCCATGCAGTTTCATTGAAATACCTTAGCAGGGAGAGGGCGCTAAGCAGATCTCTTGCTACTGTTACTCTCAGTTACATAACAAGAGTTGTCACTATGCATGCCATGTCGATTTTCCGAGAGCCTTGAGAGCCATTCGAGCTATCGTCTAAACTCCTTAAAGGGGGTTAGATCAGAGATTTTATATGGGAGTATTATAGGGCTTATAAAGGGGTATGCTAGCCGTTTAGACTATAGCTCATTTGCTGTTGCTTGGGCAGGTCCCTACTGAGAAGACTGAAGCAGTCTTGACCACGTTTCACCCAGGCCGTTGGCTATGTATTTGGATGAGTGTTGACATTACTGCATTTTGCCCAACTCCCCAAGCCCCTCAACCCTACACATGTCACCCCAAGTACGTTCACAACATCACATTTTCTTGTTCATGCAGGTTGGTTCTTATGGGATGTCCCTGCTCTGTACGAGTCTTGTGCGTTGAAAAGCTGCGTCTCTGCATCGTGTCTGAGCACACCGAGTTGTCTTGTCAACACCAGCCAGCTGCATGTTGGCTGATCTTAGCCAACCTCCCCTACAACTACACTACCCCCAACTAACACGCAAACCCATATAGACCCCCCTTTCAGGGGACTGTAGTCTTTTTAGGGCCCTTGTTGGGTTTCCATGTTAGTTTCCGGGAGGGTACCCAGAAATCTCCAAGCAGGCTGAAGTTGGCATTGCCAGAGCCGTAGTGGCTCACCATGTTGGATACTGAACCAGATTTGTTCCGATATTGAACCCCCTCAGTGCGCAACTTGGTCGACGTGGAACGCCTGTCAGAGATGCATATAGTATATGTATATATATACACACATATATATATACGTAAATACATATATGTATTCCCATGACTGTAGATAGTGCGCTTATGTATAACTGAATGTATGTAAATTTGTGCATGTGTGTATTTTCCAAGTATTAACTTGTTTATATATATATATTTATGCACTGACGATCATCGGGCAACCTGACCTGGAATGTCAGGCCCAATGACTATCATATGACCATGTGGGATCCTTGCTTTAGGGTTTGGGGTTACCGAATTTCTGGGGCTTAGGATTCAGGTTTATTACTTGGGGTTTGGGGTTACTGCAAAATCCTGATTATTCACTGGGTTGGCCTTTTGGGACATCTAAGTAGTTTCCTTATTGGTTTCATGAGGACCCTGTATATTAGTATTTTCAACAGGCTCTAATGGCCATCCAAGTTAAGTTTAGGCATGTGCTTGTTGAATGATCCCTACATGAAGGCGCTATGGCTTGCAAATCTTGAAACGCACACACAATCCCGATTCGGGGCACCCCGCAAAGAACTACTATACAATCATCGTGTCCATCTCATCTTGGTTTTCTTTTCCATTTGATTCTGCATTATTGGAGGCTATAAGAAAGCCTGTATGTACCTATGGTCAAATTTGCTTGCTGAGGCGGACAAGATCTTCATGGAAGGCAGCAAAGATGAGAAACCCATCTATCCATTCTACAAGGTGAACATCCATGAGGCCGCCTAGAGTTCAGGGTTTAGGGTTTAGGTTTCAGGTTAGGGAACGTGGTAATTCGAGTCCATAAATGGAGGGCCTCAGTATGGATCCTTGTGCAGTATAATGCTTGTTGTAGGGGCTCTCCAAAAGGGGTCCCTAATGCTTGGAAGCTGTAAGCCCTAAACCCTAAATCCCGTTACATAACCTTATATATCCCCATGTACCTATTTGTAGGCTTTATATTGAGGCTTGGGCTGTCCATTACTGCCGTTATCGAAGCTAGGCTCCAACATTGCGATTGCGATATCTTTCTTCTTCAGGGCTTAGGGTTTAGGTTCTCTGAACCCTAAACCCCTAAACACTAAACCCTAAACCCCTAAACCCTAAACCCAAAACCTTAAACCCTATGCTTTAGGGTTTAGGGTTTGGGTTCTTAAGCATCCCGAGGGACTGTATACCCTCTAAACCCAGCTCCAAGCCTCAAACAGTTAAGGCACCAAACCCTAAACCCCTAGACTCCTAGACCCAGCAAACCCTACACCCCCTAAACATCTAAATCCTAGACCCCCTAGGTCCCAAGCCCCTAAACCCAAATCCCCCCAAGCCCTGTCCCCCTAATCCTCTGGCTTTTCTGGGTGGCTGCTAAGGAACTTAGATTAAGTTACTGTATTAAGGAAACCCTATTATTTACTATATACCCATATTGTGGTAACTTAAATCAAATTCCTTAAGAGCAACCCAGTTTTTTCAGCAGGCCCGATCAGCGGCTTTGGTGGCCAGAAGTGTCCCCTTCCTCGTCTTCATGACAATTGCGCCTAGGCCCATATAGGGTTTAGGGTTTTGGAGTTTTAGGGCATGTTATGTGAGGCTATATGGGGGGAAAAGGGTGTGTACAATGTTTAGGGTGTCTACAGGGTGGAATGGAGATTCAATGGCAGATGAGATGAAAGCTGGGGCCTACATAGTTGTTTTTACAGGTTTGTATAGGCTAATATGGGTGGTTTCCAAAAACCGGGGGGGGGGCTCCTAGGTAGATTGCAATACAGTACAATCCTTATTCTAGGGATTCCCAGAAGACGCTTTGATGTGGGAAATTCTTTGCACAGAGTTCTGAGAACACGGCCCCTTAGACCCTTTTAAAAGGGTACAGCGCTTTACAGTGTTTAGGGTTTAGGATCAAGGGTTCTTCAAAGAGGCGGCCCTCAGCGACGCTAGGGACGTCCGTAGAATTTTACTGCTGCATTTTTGAGAAATTCACATACAAGTGAATCTATCGACCTACTACAGAAATCCCGCCACCCAAACCTATCAAAACAAAAACCTCCTCTGCATTATTGTGAGATTATAAGTGGGCTATCAAGGGAGTCAGTCTGGGCTTTGCTGTGGGGAAGGGAATACTAGCCCTGTGTAATCCCTATATAATACATTCCCTTATTCCCTATTACAACACAGTAAGTTTAGGGGTCCCCAATATGTGGAATCCTTCTGTTTGGGCACTAAGTTTGGTTCAGGCAAGCACTGGAACTCTGGCACAAGTCTCAGACAGAAGCTTTCTGAGGTCCTTTTGCTATTCTTCGGTGTTCTCTGGCACCTCTGGCAAGCATTCGGGCAGGAACCATGTTTTGGGCATTTTGGCCTCCGGGGCTTGTGGTGTCCCAGCGAGGGGGTACTGTAGACCCCTGAAGTTCCATGAGTGACTGAGGACCTTGATATTGGGACGTGGAATGTAAACTGTAATCCTTGCAAGGAACTCCAGGCTATGAGGGCCCAGATAGGAGAACCTGGATTGACATCCCTATTACGCAAGGGAACGGGTTGCTGAAACAGGTGGCCCTCAGGTGGGCAATGCAGGACAAGAATCAGCATCTACTGAATTGCCAGGAATGCGCTCCTGCTGCTCACAATCACCGCCACGCTAAATGTGGCAATGTGGCTGTGGGTTGTCTCAACGGCAATCTTCTGCATGCTCGGCGTTTCCGCAGCCGAGGACCAGCTTACTGAGCCTGAACGAAGTTCTCCAAGCATTGATAGCCCTTGTTCGGGGCACTCTCGCGAAAAGAGCCCATTCTTGGGCAGCTCATAGTGTTGAACAGTGACTGGAAGCCTAAGGATTTTTTCCATACCTGCAGATTGTTAGGGCACCGTTGCACCAATATGCCTTGTTTCACAGGACGAGCTGCACAAGGTGGAGGTGCCCGTCCAGCTTGAGAGCACCCTCTGCATGGCCTGCCATGTCGTGCATTGCGCAGGCACAAGGCAGCGCTGGCTCCGTTGCCGACGAGAGCCAGGCCAAGACCCAGTGTGCTTGCCTCCAACGTGTGATGCGCGTCTTGGAAGGATAATGTTCGGCACACCATTGTGCTGCCAAACTACAAGGACTGAGAGAGACAGGGGGGCTAAAATCATGGGTCCCTTTTAGCTATGAGGGTGAATAGGATTTTGACACATGCCTATTTTGTTCCTGCCGCTGTCAAGTCCCTGTTCGTGAGGCAGGACGGCTTCAAGCACATAGGGTTTGGGCAGCAACTCTTGCACCGATCAAGTACTGGTTAGCCTAGGATGGCAGTAGTTGAAGGCGCTTAGGTGGTGCAAATTTCATGCATTGACAGAATCTTGCAAGCTTTCTGCGCACTGAAACTGAAAAGTTTATGGGCCAACGACCACGCAGGAGGACGAGAGCATTCTGGAGACGACCCTAGAGAGCTTGTCGGAGGCAGGCCGACTGCTCTGGCTTGTGGTTCAGGGTTTTTGGGGGTTTAGGGTGTAGAGTTGTAGGATTTAGTGCCACCATCCCTGAGACTCCAGACCCTACATTCTAGATCCTGGACCCAGAACCTGAAACCTGAAACCCAAACCTATGAATCCTGAAATTTTCACCCCTATCCCCTAAAGCCCCAAACCCTAACCCTTCTACCCCAAAACCCCGCTAAACCTTGTTTTCATTTTTGCCAGGCGAACGGCTCTCTTGGCTTCATCGTTGTGCTAGCCATGGAGGCCTGTGCAGGAAAGGTAGCAAGGACCACGCACCACCCACCACGCACCACCCACCACCCACC
>CAJNIZ010022958.1:56116-66136 GCA_905231905.1 Symbiodinium pilosum
TTTAGGGTTTAGGCTGCGGATGGAGGAAATCTTGCACCACGCTATATCAACCTAATAGCCACAAGCAATACTAGCAAGAACACATAATGGGGTCTCGCTATTGTCTGACTTTCCTCTATTCCTAAAGGGAGGAGCACCTAAGGGGAAGGTAGCCTGACTTGAATTGGGCTGAGTGATGGGGGTTTACAGTTTAGGGGTTTAGGCTTCAGAAGTTCGGATTTAGAGGTGAGGGGTTTTAGGGCATAGGGTGTCACGATCTTAGAGGGGCGAGGGGCGGCGAGACCGTAGGCAGTTTAGGATTTAAGGTTCCTTCTGTTGTGTCAGAAAATGGGTTCGTTATAGGTATCGACTGATATGTGTCTCGATTCCGAGGTGGATACACCAAAGCAGCGCAGCTCACTTGTCGACGTTTCTCAGACTTGGTCGTGCCCTCTCTGGGAAACCGTAACTCCTAAATCCGAAGCCCGAAACATAAACCATATACCCTAACCCTGAACCCTAAATCCTAAACCCTAAACCCTATGTTGGGTAAGTTTTGTGCCCGGAATCTAACGCTCCAAGCTTCCAGGCCCAAGCACAAGGAACCATGCTCAAACCGACGCTCTCAGCCTCCAATTTTCTTATGAGCTATAGTCTACAGGGTTTAGGGTTTAGGGTCTGCACTCCTTAAGGGGGCTCATACAGTGACTATATAGGGTTCCTATTCTGAGGGTTATGAAGAGGGATACCAGGAGTTTGGACCATCTCCCACTCTCTTACTGTTGATGAGGAAATCTTGCGCCACCTAGGGCCCCTAAAGCATTGTAATTCCCAGTCCTTTGGGGACTTCAAGTGGTGCCCCCCAAACCCCAAACCCTAAACCCTAAACCCTAAACCAACAGTATGAAGCAGGCTCGAGAGGCTGAAGCCCGGGACAAGGCTAAGAGGATGGAGGTGGGAAGGGTTTGGGCTTGGGGGTTCAAGGATCCCATTGTTGAGTTTTTCTTTGTGCCCTTGGGTTTGGATCTATGAATCATGCAATACAGCCCTCAGTGAACTTAAGGGGTTTACATTTGAAGTTGCACCACTTCACGTACCTTCTAGCCCAGGAATTGCAGGAGTTCAACAGCTCATGGTGCTGCAAGATTGCCTTTGTCAACGTTGTGCATGTGTTTTCTCGGGCTTATGAGGTAGGACTCCAACTGTGGGGTCAGGGTTTAGGGTATTGATTGCAAGTCATATGAGGTGCTGCTTGGGGTTTCTGGTTTTGATGAGTACATGTAGTCTGCCGTGGCTGAAGGTAGAAATGGAGTGTCAGTTTGGGCTTGTAAGTATCCCTACTCCCTTATACTCTAAACCCTAAGCCTCAATTAAGCTCACATAGAATTAGCCAGCTTGTGATTCCCATGTCTACCGCAAAGAATGGTACAACTCTCATCATGAGGGCTTTGTCCCCTAAAGGGGCGCATCATTTTGAGAGACCCCGATGGCTTTAAACTGCGCTTTGAGGCTGTATAGTTTCGAGGGGATGAGGTCCATGCTGATGTTTTGGAGATCAGAGTCCCCTGTTTAATGGCGATCCACAAAGGACCATCATTGTTTCGAGCACCCGCCATCTTGCAAGGTACCCCTGAACCCCCTCTCATCCGCGTGCAGCCCAGTTATAGAACTCACACGCGCAGGAGAAGTACAAAGACAAGTTCTTCAAAATCATCTCTACGCATCATCCGGCGAACCTGAAGGACACTGGTGCTAGTAAGGGAAGACAAGAACTCTTGAGGCCCCCAGGCGTTGAGAAGTTGGATGGCGGAAATGCTGCACCAGTTTGGATCCCCAAATTTGCTGTAATTCTGCAAGGTATACAGGGTGGTGGAAGATTCCTCCGCAGTAGGACGGCGAATCCTAGAGTCTGCACTTGAACCTGAAATTGTGGTTTAGGATATAGGGTTTAGGGAGTATGCGGTGCACGAGCTCCGGGCTTTCGACCGTTACAGGTGTAGAGAGCACACAACCTTCAACGACCCCAGCATCGTTTCAACAGCCTTCACGGCCCCTACGGAATCCCTGCATTCTATCATTCCCCCTGCAATCCCAGCTGTAGTGTGTTGAGCAGGGGTATTGTCATCCCCAACATGAAACAAATTCATATGATCCTTTTGGTTGTAGTGGTTTCTAGCTGGTATGAGAACATACAGTAATCTTACCTGGTCTAGCTGTCGGGGAACCAGAAAACATCAACACTAAACCTTATAGTCCCCCTTAAGTAGATAGAATATGGCTTTAGGTATATTATAATTGCATCCCCATATACCCCATATTCTATCTACTTAAGGGGGACTATAACCCAAGGAGGTCCATCTGGATGGAAGCGAAGATCCGGAGTTGAAGGGCAAAGCCTCGAACGTCAAATGGGCTGTGCAGCAGGTTGCCCTGACTTTTGGCGTTGTATGGGAGTTTGTCAAAACTAGAATTTCTACCAAAGGCCATTGTCACCCATGTCCACCCTTTTGAGAAAGCTCCATGTGTGGGAGATTCTCAAAAAATTGGGCTCTTGTACACCTTAGGGAAAGACTTGGGATAATGAGAGATTTCAGGGGTCCTTGTTCCTGTCTCTATAGGGACCGTTTTTGAGACATGCCCATGTGATATAAGGCTAAAATAATAGTTTCCATTTTCTTTTCCATTATCCCCATATAACCCCAATATATACCCCATTTTAAGAAAGTAGTTTCCATTTTTCCATTATCCCTATAGAACCCCAACATATACCCTATTTTAACATAGTAGTTTCCATTTTCTTTTCCATTGGTCTGTAGTCTGGCGCAGGCATTGACTCGGTTTAGGGTTTAGGGTTTAGGGTTTAGGGTTTAGGGTTTAGGGAATCGGTCTTTCTTTTTCTGTCTTTATCGGTCTTTCTCTCTCTCTCTCTCTCTCTCCCATCCCCTTCTTTCTCTAGAAAAGCCTGTGTAGTATGATGGGTTTACGGTGGCTTCCCTAGGAATGCTGGTGTGAAACGTTTGGACGTCCTTTAGGAGGGATTATATTTGTGAGACAGAAGGCACATGAACATACGTGCTAAGAATCCCGCAGGTTCACCCTAAACCCTAAGCCCGAAACCCTAATCCTGAAGCCTAAGCCCTAACCCTAAACCCTAAACACTCACCACGTCTCTTTAGGCTGCTTCAGGGTCTCTCGAGTGTCAAGCTACCTGGCGCTACGGTCTTGGGTTTAGGGTGTAGGCTTTAAGGTTTAGGGCTCGAAATAATGGTGGTGGGTAGGGGCCTGGTAGAATTTTTTTCCTACAGTGGTGCCTATTTGTGCCCCGCATGTGCAAGAGAACTCAGGGCGGCAACACTTTTTCCTAGTCTATCCAAAACCCTAGTAGCTTAGCATGGCTTCCATCAAGCGCGGTCTTGTCCATCAGCAGTATATTTCTAGTGTAGAGTTTCCCTTTTAGTTGACACTATTCTGGCGCCCTTCCAGTTATCCCTAATTTAGGGTCAAGGGCTTAGGGTTCAAGGTACCGCCCAAAGGCACACTATATGAAATATTGGCCCAAAGAGCACAGCATCATTGCTTGGGGTCCTGGTACAAACAATCACATTCCCTCCCCCTTAGGTTTTGGGGTTTAGGTCCTTCCTGCTTGGGTACATGTGCAAGTTCTGTATTGCAAGCTGTTCAAGTCCGTAGTTTCAAGACCCCCAAAGTGCCCGCAATCTACAAACATTGCGCATAGTAGTCCCTTTGTAATCCCCACCATAGCCCCAATCATTAGCCCATTCCCTGCTTCTGAACTACGCGCGAGCAAGTCATGGGCAGGTCTGCAAGCAGTTCAAAATCTCTGACAGAGACGTCATGGTCTCGGACAGCCTGGGACTCTCAAGTCTCATCCTTCAAATCTCACTCTTGCAATCTGTCCCCAAGGACACCTAGGATAACCTCATTTTGATAACACACATGTGAATGTGGCTTTTGAAGCCCAAATTCTGAGGCCCCCCTTGGGAAACCACTATCTATGTTAATGCGTTTGGCACATTTGCTCTACATGGGACAATGCTCGGAGCGTTGTCGATCTTCTTACTCAGGGGGTCCATACTACTCAGAGGCTTTACTATGCTGGCCGCAGTGTCATGCGCACCCCTAACGCCCATCACCAGCCCCTGAACACTTGAAAAGAGCATGTGGGACAGCGCCAGAGGTGCTGACGGTGTGCGATGCGGACGTCATCCTCCACCCGCATTACTTTGAGCACATTAGCTCTGACTTCGTGAAGTTGAAAGAGGCCTGGCCAAACCCTTGCTTTGCTGTGCCGTGCGGCTTCAACTCAAATAGCGTTCGCAGGACAAAAGCCACTTGCGCACGATGTGGCAGGCAGGAAAGAGCAAGTTCTTCAGAGGTCCTTTAAAGGTCCCTACTAGTACGGATCCCCATATATCCCTATATATCCCGGTATACGTATATAACCCGATGCAACCCTGACTGAGTTTCTCTGAAGTAAGGCTCCTCAGCTGCCCTGGCGGAACTTCTACGAAAGCCGCGGCCTAATGGCATGATGCCTGCATTGTCAAATCCCTGGGGATAGACAGGTCAGGGTTTAGGGGTTTAGAGTCTTTTCAGGATATCTAGGGAGGAAGAATGAGGATATATAGGGATATATAGGACCTAGGGAATAGCTTTCCAAAGCAGAGTGGTCCCAGACGGTTTTCTTCCAAAGACGCTCCTTGGCTCGAAGGCCCGGTCGTCTCGCGAGTCTGGGGGCCTGCAACTCAGCAATCTGAAGCCCTAAATCCCACACTGCGTGGTTGCCAGTAGAGAATGAAGGATTGGGTTTGACCATGGAAACGATTATATGATTGGACATTATAAAAGAGGAATACTATACTGGGTTGCTGTAAGTTACCAGAAGAAGGAAACCGTAGTATTTACATTATGCCCATATTATGGTAACTTAATTCAAGTTCCTTAACAGCGTCCCAGTACAAGGATCCATTCCTCTCTTCTATGATGGCAGATAGTTTTCGAGTCTCTCTGCTTTGCCCTTGTTTTACATGGATGCCAACACTTCTGCGCTATACAATCCCCTATTGAAAGCCCTAAACCCCCGAACCCCATACCCTGAACCCTAGACCCTGAACCCTCCCCACGCTCCTCCCTAAGCACCAGAGTGTTGCAGGTACATCAGCTCCCTCTGGGAGTTTGGGGGCGTCAGCAGCATTTTATATGGATGGCATCACATGGTACCTCACTGCGGGTTTGAGGTGATGACGTGTCTCACGGTTGGGAATGGGCTAGAATCAAGCGCCCTTTTATCTCATCGGGTTCTGTACTTCCCCCACCTTTGACGAAAAAAAACCCACGTGAAGCCTGAGTCAGCCTCATCAAGCATCATTCTTGCTTTTTTTTGGGGTGCTTGAGGAGCATAAGATCCTGTGATCTTGCGTGATTTTTGGATACTTCTAGGATCTTGCTATTGTCGGCCGGTCCTAGGTTCAGTACAAGTTCGAAGGTGTAGTTTTTAAAGGGTTGCTATAGTGAATCGTCGCCAAATATAGTAGGACTGTAGTCTCCTTTTGGGTAAAATGTTTTTTGGGCAGACTGTAGTCCTACCTGATTCAGCCGCCCAAAAACTACTCATTTTTTGTTTTTGCCAGGTATTCAGTGCCTACAGCCTCCCGCTCGAGCTCGCAAGAGATGTCGGTTGCTGGGATGGAGATGTCATCGCTGAGGATTGCACAGCGAGACGTTCTGACTTTGTGGGACTAGGTGAATGAAACTTCCTCTGTGGATGAGTCATGGGCTCCGTGTTGTGATGGATTCACTTAGGGAAGTCCCCAGAATTCGTCTGTTCCTCCAAACCCTAAACCCTAAACGCTAAGAACTGCAGCTGTCAGGACCACCACGCCTTTCTGAAGGCTTGGTTTTACAGCGCGTACACCACTTCTCAGCAAAATGAGGCCGGGGTCGGTTATTGTATTGGGGCTTCTCTCAAAAAAGTGTGCCCTCAGGGAACCCGGGGATGAATGGGAATGACTAAGGGATAGATTTTAGGGTTTAGGGTTGTTCTGAGCAATAGAGACGCATAGCAGCACATTGTTGAGCAGGCGAGAAGCCTGTACTACGGCCTTCTTTGCCACAGAATTCTGAGGTTAAAGCCTTGTAAAGATGTCCCAAGTTTTCAATGAAGAGGAATGTAATCTAAGGTTGGAACCATGGGCCCCTAGTATGGGCCCTTAACCCTGGGGTCCTTTTCTACCTACTATATACCCCATATGTACCCTTAAGGGTCCCTAGACTCCACCCAAAAAGGCTGAAGGGCCTATATTAGGGACCCATAATTCTAACCGAAGATGTAGAGACCCCGACTGAATTCTGAGTATACCCTTTTCCTCTGAAGCCACATACCTACCCATGCTGCCCTGTCTGCCCCCCAAGAAGAGAAGCCCTGAGGATGTTCCAACTTGAAACTCCCCGCACTTGATTTATATGGGGATACTATACCGAGCGAGATCATATCTTCCTTTTGCTTGTAGTTTTTATGTGAAGAATATTAACTTATCAGTTCCACAACCCAAACATCACTACTTCATGGGCTCACTGCTGCAAGCAGCCATGGACTCCGGATAGCAAAGGTGCCATTGATTTCCAAGCTGGAGTCTTGAGATCTTTTTTGCGCAGAGGATCCATAAAAACTCCAAAAACCCATTCCAAAATTATGCAGCCCTTTTGGGACTCCTGGCACTGAGAATCCACTTTTCTCGCTCTCTTGTGGAGTGGTCTGCAGCTATCGAAAGGTCCAGGGGCCATGCAGGTTTCCCAAGATGACCCCAGTCAAGGCCAGCCTATACTCTAAACCTTGCCTAAATCATAAATCTTAAGCCCTGAGCTCTATACCCGGAGCCTTGAACCCTAAACTCACTGGTGCTTGTATAATCCCTATATAGTTATGTCCTTTTTTCCCTACTAACCCCCAGTAAGTAAACCCAAAGTTGTGAAGGATGACATTGTCCCACAACTCGTCAAAGTTCGGCCTGCGTTGGCCTCAGCACATGGGGGTTTCCCAGCATTCGGGGTACAGTACCCTATTGGGGGTCACCATAATAATGATTGTCGTATTTTGGGGTCCATATTGGGGGTCCCCTGATTTTCGGAAAAACTACCACAAGTTTGTGGTCAGTTTTTAGCAGCCGGTGGTTAGTGCCATTCTCCGGATGTCCTTGCATGCTCTGGACACCCTAAACCCTGAACCCTAAACCCCTAAACCCCTAAAAACTTAAACCCTAACCCCTGATTAAAGGATAATTCCTACTCCATAGGTAGTAGGCATGGGAGATCATCGCTCAGATAGGTGTCAAGACAACTTCGCACTTGGTGAGTTCTACATAGGAATGTAGACCTCTGATTAATACACCCCCTCCCCTTAATAGGGATTACCATGGGGATCCTAATATTAAGGCCCTAAACCCTAAACCCTAAACCCCTTGGTTATTAATTAGGGGTTTTCATTACTTCGAATTTGTTATCCGTTATCCCTTCATCTCCGGGCCCGAAGTTCGTCCCAAAGCCTACACCCTGAAACCTAGACCCTATAGTCCCCCTTAAGTAGATATGGGGTATATAGGGTTTAGGGATTTGGGTTTAGGGTTTAGGGTTCTAGTCCCCCTTAAGTAGATAGAATATGGGGGAGTTATATGCGGATAATGGAAAAGAAAATGGAAACTACCATTTAGGGTTTATGGTTTAGGGTTATAGTCCTCCTGAAATAGATAGAATATGGGGTATTTGGGGATCTTAGTATAATCTACCCAAGACAATATTCTATCTACTTAGGGGAGACCCTAACCTTGAACTGCGTAAAGGTCATGCTGCCTGCAAAGTCGACATCTGTGAACTCACCAGAGTCCTACTGGAAGTCTTGGGAGGAGCGGTGGCAGCAGGCTGGGCCCGTCTCATGGGTACCCTCTGGGGAGTCCCTACAATAATGATTATAGTATCCTATGGTCTATGTAGGGGTTCCCTTGATTAGGGAAATAGGGTCCAGGCAGTTTATTTTGAGGCGGTCGGCTGGGGACCCCCATAACTCCTTGATAGCCCCCAAACATAATATATCTACCTATATATATATATAGATATGTTCATACCCATACCTATAGATACTCATGTATAGCTATATAGATAAATAAGACAAATAAATGAGTAGATAGCATGAATAGATAAATACCTAGATAGATATCAAATCAATAACTGCATATGCATCCCCAGGGTCCCCATGGTACTTCAGACGCTCAGCTGGATTGTAGACATTTTGGGGTAGCAGGATCCCTCAACATGGAGGTTCCAAGAGGGTTTTCAGGTCAATGAATCCAGAGTTTCTTCCAGGAGACCGACCACCTCTTAGACAAGCTAGGCTTAAATGTGCTTTATCCCCAGGAATCCCTAAACCCTAAACCCCAAACAACATCCTCTCAAAGCTGTCTCAAACTCATACATGAGTTGATGAAAAGGATCCCTACATGCTCCCTAAAAGGCACCCCTTTAATTCCTGTATGCTCCCCAACGGTTTGGTTCTCTGCAGGCCAACCTTGAAAACAAAACCCCTTAACACGGCTAAGGTTTAGGGTTTGGGGTAAAGAGTTGAGGGTGAAGGGTTTAAGGTTCAGGGTTTAGGGTTTCAGGCTCAGGGCCTCTCCAGAAATTTGATCCCTCGGCAGGCCAAGCGACATGCCCAGGGCGTAGCCGAGGTATCCTACGCGCCTTCCTGAGTGCTCATAGTTGTCTGATGATTGCTTCAAGAGGGCTAAAGAGAACTAAAGTGATCTAAAGTGTTTTTTAAGGGGTATACAGGGGTAGGTTGGGCTTAGAGTTTCCATGGATTAAGAGTCTCTCATCAGTGCTCCCTACAATTGGACAATCATACGGAGGGATTACAAAGGGGCCTTGTGGCTTCCACGCAAAATTCTATAAGGAGGGGAAGGCTGTGAGGGGACAGCGTGGTTGTTTGGGGTTTTAAGTTTTAGATTGTTTTACAGTGCCGGGGGTAGACGTCCAGCAGAAAGATAGGGGAGTATGTTGGGGGTCACTAGTTTAGACTACAGCTCGCACGTGCTTACGTAGGTTTAGGGTTTAGGCAGAATTCTTGAAGGGGGCCCTGGTGATCTCCAAAACATCGGATATTCCCAGAAATCCTGGAAGGTTTTGAGAGAACCCCCGCGTGAACTGCATTGTCTACAGCAAAAATGTGAACCTGAATGAGACTGTGCCATTAACGCCATGGCATCAATTTCTGTTCGTGTGACCTTGATAAGCGGAAGATGCGTACAAATCTCAGTGAGCATGGACTGTACGCTAAAGTCCATCAAGTTGCAAGCCCAAAGATCGCTACAGACTGGCTTGGGGGTCCTGCTAGATTCAAAGGGGCAAGTCCTGGATGATTGCGAGACGGCAGGCGCAGCGGGTCTGAAAGCGGGAGATACTCTGACCCTGCAAGTGCGGCAGACCATGCTTGCAAGCTGCAAGTCCGGGCAGGCATTAGCTGCTACTATGGGGAATGGATCTGTTGTAGCGTGGGGTCATCCCGACAATGGTGGTGACTGCAGCAGTGTCCAGGAGCAGTTGCGGAATGTGCAGTGCATCCAGGCAAATGGTGTTGCGTTTGCTGCTGTTCTGAACAATGGATCTGTCGTTACCTGGGGTCATCCAGCGAATGGTGGCGACAGCAGCGCTGTCTAAGAGCGGCTCAAGAACGTGCAGCACATCCAGGCAACGAATTCTGCATTTTCTGCTGTTCTGGACAATGGATCCGTGGTCACCTGGGGCAATCCACTTTGTGGTGGTGCCAGCAACGGTGTGCAGAAGCAGCTGAGGAACGTGCAGCACATTCAGGCCACTGGTCATGCATTTGCTGCTGTCCTGGACAATGGCTCTGTGGTCACTTGGGGTCATCCGGATTTGGGTGGTGACAGCAGCGGTGTGCAGGAGCAGCTGAGGAATGTGCAGTACATCCAGGTGAATTGTTATGGATTTGCCTCTGTTCTGGACACTGGA
>CAJNIZ010022958.1:69953-83195 GCA_905231905.1 Symbiodinium pilosum
CACCTCCCCTGACCATGTGATTTGGGCATGGATGCTCTGGTCAGCGGATGCTCTTGGAACACGAACGGAATTATGATTTGGGCATGGATGCTCTGGTCACCGTATGCTCTTGGAACACGAACGGGATTATGGTTTGGGCATGGATGCTGCGGTGAGCGTATGCTCTTGGAACACGAAAGGAATTATGGTTTGGGCATGGATGCTGCCGTGAGCGTATGCTCTTGGAACACGAACGGACTTATGGTTTGGGCATGGATGCTGCGGTGAGCGTATGCTCTTGGAACACGAACGGAATTATGGTTTGGGCATGCATGCCGCAGATTGCAGCTGGCAGCACTACATTACGGACGCGCTTTCGTGCGGAGGGCGCGCAGAATTTGCGGCCTAAAAGGCAGCGTCATATGGCCAGCGCAGGGTATTCCACATGTGGTTTCCTGCGGTGCAACGTCTGGGCTGAGGGCTAAAACCCGTAAAAGAATCCTTCTTGTGTACAAACAGTGGCCCTGATTCAGGCGGTATGCGGTTTCGGGTTTTGTGTTTTGAGTTTAGGGTTTAGGATTCAGGGAATTTGGGGCCACAGTCGGGATAAGATGCTGTTCGCGATCACGAGCTTTAACAACGATGAACACCTCGGCAGCTACCCCAGGTGCATTCGCCCTATGGAGCAAACACAGTCCCAGTATAGACGTCCGAACAATCACTAGTGTAATTCCCTGAACTCCTTGCACAATCACAGTACCCCTAGAACTTAAACCTTAAACGTACCCAATAATGCGCTGGAACCTTTCGGCGGGACATTGCCATGTTCATTCCCTAGAACTTGAACTTTTGCACGTAAAGTTTCCTGGCACCTGTGGGCTAACCAGCAGGGGTTTAGGGTTTGGGCCGTAGGTTTTCGTGTATGGTTTGGACAATGCATGTCTGAAAGAGGCCGTGCCTAGCAACCGAGCCGACAAACACCCAAATTCTGCGGGCAACTGGGGACCATATAAGCCCACACAAGCCCTAAAGCCTTTTCTGCATGGTGTGTAGGCTGGGGTCAGGGAAGGGGTACCTGAAGCTGTCCAGCTATAGTCCTCTATAATAGTCCCTTTAACCCAGACCCCGTACAGGATCCAACAAACGGAACCCTCGAAATAATCCCCTAGTTTCCCCAATGTAGTAATGCGTTCATATGGGGGGGTTTCAATTTTTTAGATACCCTAAACCCTAAATCTTTTCTCTAGCCCCTACCCCTAAAACCTAAATCCTGAGATGTCTTGGGATCTCTGGGGGTGGCGGGATTTCTCGCTGAAGCGACGCGCTCAGGTACTGACCTGGCCCATTGTTGTTCCTTTTTTCCTCCTGATTGTGCTGCCTGCTTGGATTGGATCATGCTGCTTGCAGATTGGGCTTGGATGTTTGGAGCTTAGAGTTTGGCTTTTAGGATTGGGGGTTTCGGGATTTGGGGTTTGAGTTTTAGGGTTTGGGGACTTCAGGATGTAGGGCTTTAGGAATTAGGGCTTAGGGTATAGGGTTTGAACATTAATTGCGAACGTCAGGGCAGTGATGCTTCCAAGAACGATGCTAGCAACATCTTGAAATAATTTGACCTTACGAAAACCAACCGCAAGTAATCACAATATGCTGTTTCTGTACAAAGAGTACAGAACAGTAACATGTTCAGATCCCTACAAACTCCCTGTAGTTCTTCTAGAGCAGTGTCCCATGATCCTCAAAGAGATAGGGGGACCCCAATGCAGGCCACCAAAGACAAAAATCCTGAGTTTCTGGACCCGCAAAATGGCGCCCCTAGTTTTTGGAAACCCTAAACCCTATATAGCACCGTCTAACCCTGTGTAATTCCCATATCGCCTTTAAAACGGAAGCCTGGGGAAGGAGAAACCCTAGATAACCCCACTATAGTAGTGTCCATTTTCTTTTCCATTATCCCTATATAACCCTTAAATAACCCCTATATAACCCCTATAATATCCCTATAATGAATGCAGAACTCGGCCAGGTCGCCAACTACATGATGCTAAAGAAGTGCTTCCTGGCACCGGGAGAGCAGGCCCCTTTTCTTGCGGTACATAGGGATATCTGGGGATATTATAGGGATATTATAGGTGTTATATAGAGATAATGGAAAAGAAAATGGAAACTACTATAGTGGGGTTATATAGGGTTTAGGGGCTTGGGGTTTAGGGTTTAGGGGTGTAGGGTTTAGGGTGGTGTTTGGATCCAGAATATATGGGGCCTTTTGGAAATCCTTCTGCCGGGCTTTCAGTTTAGGGGTTGTTACGTTCCAAGTTCAAACAGCAGCACGCGCAAGATGTACCTGAGACATGGGGAGATTCTTCACAGGGGCGACTACATGGGAATACTGAGAACTCAGGTCCCTATTTCGGGAGTTTCCAACAAATTGCCAACCCTTTTTTGGGGAGCCCGGCTTAAGAAGGACCAAGCATGTTGGGATTTGAATTGGGGCCCTTTGTTCAGGCAAACTACCCTTTTGAGCAAACCTAGATGAATGTGCTAAAAGCTGTGTACTGACCCACCCTCACGAGGAGAAGCAGCTGATCTGGCACAAGGAAGATGGGTCTGTAGTCCCCTTCAACAGCGCCGCACTCATTTGGGAGGTTTTGAATAGTCAGGACTCCCTTTTACGGAGTGCCCCCCATAATGAGCAGAATATTTGTTGTTTTGAGCTAAAAGGGGAAATCACTGTTTCTTCACGATATCCATTTGTGGCAGTTTAGGCTTCAGAGTTTGGAGATGTGGGTCACATGCCATATGTCACATGCCATTATGAATTTCCAAGCGGGCCCACGGAGGTCACCCTAAATCCTAAACCCCTTTCCCTAAACTCTATATAACCCATTATAGTAGATTGTATTTTCTTTTCCATTATACCCATATAACCCCAATATAAGCCTAATTTACCCCATGGGTACTAATAGGGAAGGAACCGTGGGCGGAACCTAATGGAGCCTTAGGGAGTACAGATATGGTAGTGCTTCTGGTCCAAGAGGCCCGGAAGCTAAGCAGTGACATGGGGTTCGTTTACATGAGACTCCAACACAGGGCCCTAAGTTTTTGGAAGTTCATATTCAGGCATTTCAAGTGCTTGGGTCCACATTTATCTACACAAGTACTGTTAATACTATGGTTGTCAAATGACTATTGAGGTTGGACATAGGGGTTCTTTTGGTGATTTAGTAAGTATAGGCGTGAGTATATTTCGTACTAGGATTCAAAAAAGGACGATTGTTTTGACAACCTACCATCTCTCCATAATCGGGTGCCTTTAAACTTCCACTTTCCATTCAATTTCCATTTGATGTTCCATGTGATTACCAATTACGCCTATATATCACGCTATGAATGTAATCCCAATTTGACCTTGCATTATCGCTCTATAACCCCTACATAACTCATAATGCTTACAAAATCCCTATATGATCCCTGTACAATCCTCATACATCCTATGTTCCTACTTAAGATGTATTGACTGCACGGTAAACCCTAAACCCCTAAACCCTAAACCGCGTGTCAGTTCGGACTCTCCTCAGTTTTCTACTTCAGTTAGAAGGCCCTTAGCTTCCAAGCTTCTACGTAACCGAAACCCCAAAACCTTGAACCGTAGACCATATCCAAAACCCAAATTCCCAAGACCCTAAATGTGTAGAACTAGCAACCCCAAGACGCCAATACCCCAAATCCCCTAACTCCCAAAACCTGAGGCTGGTGGCTGGGGCCTCTTCGAGGCAATGTAAGCTTGTGGGCATCCTGCTTCATACAGATGAGGGAAGAAAACGATGTGTTTTAGGTTCGGGTTTGGGGTTTGCGGTTTCCAGCAACCCTAAACGCAGATCCTTTCGAAGGGTATTAAAAGTGTCTACAAACTGATTTTTAGGATTGAAAAGGCGAGGATCACAAACCAGGCTCCTGCTGAAGGGTTATACGGATTCTAAGGGGATAGCTGGGACTTGGCCTAAATTATTGTTCTCAAAGCTGGGGGGGGGAGAGGGGAAGCAAAAAAAATGGTACATGCACATATATATATATATAGATATTAGTATATATTGCCCCTCCAAGATCCACATTTGTATGGCTGCAGGTGTGCATGTAGATTGTCTATACATTTTCTCATGTGCATCTGGGTGAGGGTTGAGTCTTGGGTAAATATTTGGTTTACATGACTTCCCTTCAAGATTTTTTTATTAGACATAATTCGAACACCCCTGAATGCTGGATCTGGGTTTCCCTAGGATTCTGGTCTGTATGGATTCCCTCTACAATGGATTCCCTTTATGAGTTCGTTTTAAAATCTGGTCAGAAACAATACAGAAACATTTTTTTTTCCTGATTTCCAGTTTTGGATAGGAATTTGGCTTACATGAACTCCTTGATAATTTGATGAGAAATACTTCAGAAATCTTGGATTCCTGGATTTTCTAACTTGGATAGGAATGTGGGTTAAGAGAACACCTTTCAAAACTCAGATGGAGATGACACAATGAGTCCAATTTTGGACAGGAATTTGGTCTGTATGAATTCCTTTTGGAAAGTAACTAAAAACAAGATGGAAATTCTACATTCCTGGATTTCCAGTTTCCGTGAGCATGACTTCCTTCTGAACATCAGTTAGAACTAAGGTAGAAACTTAGATATTGGATTTCTTGGTTGTCGAGTGGATTTTAGTCTATATGAATTCCTTTTAGAATCTTATTAAGCATGATGCAGGAACACTGGAATCCGTGAGAACCCAAAACCAGAAACCAGCAAAATCAAAAAGACAAAACTAGCGGGCATGGCCTAAACGCATTGTTTTGTTCTTTTGGTTTTGCACATGTTTTTTTTTTACATAAAGACACATGTCCTTTTTGGGTTTCAGCTGAGGTATTAACAATCCATCTGCATTGTTGCTTTTTTGCTGAAAAACGAAAAAAACACAATAAACTGGTTTCCTACTGAACAATCAAAACATGGACGATTTTGTTCCTTTTAATGGAAATCCAAAAAAGCAAATGCCGATTTTGGATTGTGTTTTTTAATTACACAAAACAAAAATCAATGATTTTTTTGATTTCTTGTTGCAAAATCAGAAAACTTGGTTTTTCCTGAAAATCCAAAAAATTTCATGTTTTTCTCAAAAAAATATGCACATTGTTGGTCATACACGAAAAATGAAAAAACTTTAGCAACACAAAAAAAAACAGCAACGCTTTTAGTTCAGGCCCTCTATTCTTTTGTCTTTTATCTTGGGTTCTCCAGGAATCCAGGATTTTGGTATGACTTTCATGTAAACAAAAGAAGTCTCATGAAACAAATTCCTATCCAAAACTGGAAATCCAGGATCTCAGAATTTCTGTATCATCTCGAATTACATAATTTAAGGAACTCATCTAGACCAAAACCCTTTCGAACATCGGAAAGCCAGGAATCCAGGATTTCCGTAGTATTTCCAATTAAATTTCAAAGGGTTTCATAAAGGCGCAGATCCCAGGATTTTGCATTATGTCTTTTTGAATTTCAAGAGGAATTCATAGATTTTGGTCGGACATGCGCCCAATCCCGCATTTCTGCACATCTTATTATCAGAATTGATGACATGTCTATGATTTTCTCCTCATTGCCAAAGAGAACAATGCAGATTTCCAAAACCAGAATCTGGTTTCCGAATGCTTGTACTTCAAAGTGCAGAAATCAAATCAAATCTTCTAATATACAATCTGCGAAAGCATCAAGAACCCTGTCAGTTACAGTGTCTTCGGCTTGTTCTTCACAAAACCGATCTTGCGGGACAAGACCATTTCAGCAGAAACCATACAAATGTGGATCTTGAAAGGTGACCATAAAC
Source organism: Symbiodinium pilosum (assembly GCA_905231905.1). Classification (NCBI taxonomy): domain Eukaryota; class Dinophyceae; order Suessiales; family Symbiodiniaceae; genus Symbiodinium; species Symbiodinium pilosum. The sequence goes on from CAJNIZ010022958.1 coordinate 75,799, forward strand.
AAACATATATATATATATCTCTGAGCTATAGTCTAAACTCTTTGACGGGGCTTATATAGGGGATTATATAGTGGAGTATGAAAGGGTTATTAAGGGGGATACTAGGAGTTTAGACTGTAGCTCATATGGACACTCATTATACTTATAATCATGGGAACCGCGCTGTAAGAAGGACCGGGTGAATTTCGCGATACCCTCCCCCCCCTGATACAACGTGGAAAATGTCGGTAGATAGAGTTTGGGTTTCCACAAATCAGGGTCCCAAAAAACGGGATTGTAGGAGTTGATTAAGGAATGGTGAGGGCTTCCTTTTTTTCCGTTTGAGGACCATCAAGCGTGCACGGTCAGGGTTTCTAGCATTTGGAGTCCGTTTTGGAGCGCCAGAATGAGGATTTCAGGATTCGTAGGATTCAAGGGCAAGCGAAATAAGGTCCTGCATGACTCTTGAAGATCCATGGGTAGTACTAAGCAGGGTTATAGGCAACTGAACGCAGGTCATCCTCTTTTACTAGTAGCCCTACCAGTTCATCTGACTTATAACCTGCGAGCACATGGTTATGCCTTCAATCAGTTTGATGCCGGTCTGTAGATTCAGTATCTTATCAGCTGATGCAGGATAAAGTTTGCCCCATGTAGGCAAACTCCCCCATCCCCATCATGCCGGGAAGTCTAATATAGTCTTTGTATAAGCAGGATTTGTCCACCCGCAGTATAGGGTTTGGGGTTTAGGGTTTAGGGTTTAGGGGCTTAGTATTTATACGAGCTTGTGTACAATGCCCTTTGTCCCCGAAACCGCAGAACCTCAATTGTGCGGGAGGTGTCCGCCTTTGTGCGGCGGACAGCCAGTTCACTTGAGTCATAGTCTAAAACTCTTATTATCCCCTGAATACCCCATATAGTAGTCCCCTATATAATCCCTTATATAACCCCTTTAAGGAGTTTAGACCCCACCCCTAAACCCTAAAACGTAAACCCTATATATGTATATATATATATATCCCTATATTGCCCGATATAATCCCTTAAACAAGCCCCTTTCAGGAGTTTAGACTGAGCCACGTGCAGGCTCCAAGTCCTTCACGACCTTCGTATTGCTGGTGCTTGACTGTGTTGTCTGCCTTGGGCCGATCATGGTCGAGACCCTACATGGGGTTTCCCACAACTTTAAAAGGGGGGTATAGGGGTTATGTAGGGATATTCGGGTACCTTTAAAGGGGATTATTGGGGTTATGTAGGGATACTATAGGGCTATATAGGGTTATATCTACCACATCACTTGCTGAGTTTGCTGCCATGTCGTTACCCTAAACCCTAAATAGTAGTTTCCATTTTCTTTTCCATCATCCCTATATAAACCCTATACAACCCTAAGATAACCCCAATATAACCCCAGTTGATGTGTGGTCTGACAAGATGAGGCTGTTTACGGAGTCGTCGTGGAAATTATGGCGTATTGGAACGTCTTCATACGGGGCAACCACTTCGAGTGCCCTCATGAAAGCCATGGAAGGTTGTATTGGGAGCTTCAAAGCTTTCTGGCTATGGGAGGGAGTGGAGTATGTGGTTAATAATGGGGATAGCTGGGGCCATTATATGGCGCCCCTGGTTTATGGGGGTGATAAGTAGAAGCCCCCTGACCCCAAAGTAGAGTGTCCTTCTGAGATGCATGGGCTTGCTGCACGGACCGGGATTCATCAAGAATTCCATTTCAACTCAGGATCTAAACTGAAAACTTTGAACTCCAAACTGCAAACTCTAAACTCCAAACCCTAAACTTCCTACTTCTTAGTAGGGAACAAGGGTGTATAATCCCTATCTAAAACCCCAATGTACCATAATTCCATGTTTCCTGCTCAAGTCCCAGCCTTGTCAGTTACGTCACTGCCAGCAAAGCGATGGACCGCAAGACTGCCTATGGAGCTGTTGATATCGCCAAGGCAGGTTGCCGGTCAACATCTTTGGTTTAGGGTTAAGGGTTTACCCTAAACCCTAAAACCATTTGGTTTAGGATCTAGGATTTAGGGTTCAGGGTTGAGGGTTTAGGGAAGCAAAAGCCTGCATTATTTGCAGCATTGTCCCCATGTCAACTTGCTATTCTTATTCTTATTATTCCTATCATTGTTATTTTTTTATTACTATGATGATCACCATTATTACGGTGACCATTATTTCGCTTATTACTGGTACTATGAAATATTCTTTAAACTCTGACCACATTATTTAGTTTCCCAGATAAGTGTAACTTCCGCCTTTTTCTGCATCCGGGAATGCAGCTCTTGGCAATGAACATCCTAAACCCCTAACCCTAAACACTAAACCCTAAACTGGAAAGGCGCCACCAGCTCTTGGCAATGAATATCCTGAACGACCAGACGTCGAGCATACGAACGGGGAAGTGAGATCGCGCTCGTAAGTGGACACTTGCAGCCTTGTTCCGCTCATATGCGCTACAGTCTAAACTCCTTCTAGGGGGTTATCTGGGGGAGTTTTATAGGGGTTATAAGGGGGACACTAGGAGTTTAGACTATGCTTCATATGCTTGTCCATGGAAAATCAGTGCTGCATGCAGTGCTGCGCCCGCTTTCCCTTTTTGCCATGGACTCATCCCTTGCTTTTGATCGGAGCATTTGATGGGCTCATTCTGGCAGACCTTTCTGGCTCAAATCGGCCAATGAAGGAGCTCATCTTCTTCCAGAGGCACAAGGACAGTGTCTTGGGCACAATCTAAGGACAGCGTCTTGGGCACAATCTATGGTCGAGTACAAAGCTTTGGTTCAGCACAAACTCACAAACTGGGTTTAGGGTGTACGATAAAGGTTTAAACCTTAATTGCCGCCGTACGTGATGCCATGACAGATGAGCACGGCGACGAAGTCAAGCGACAAGGATCGCTGGAACTTGCTGTCTCCCGCAGCATCCAAATCTCTGGCAAAAGAATTTGATGCTAGGATCCCGTGTAGAAGAGCTGTGATTTTTGCTGTGGGCTCTGCACAAGGAACTAAGCCACAAAAGCGGGGTTTTTGTTTCATTTTCTTAGTTCTCAAGCTAGGCGGCTCCTGTCCCAGTCAAACTAACGGGAATGCTTCTGATATAAACCCACAACGATATTGAGTATATCATTGTGACCGTAGTTTTGATATTAATCATGGTTCTTTTTTTGTTTTGATTCTCGGTGTTATTATCGTTACAGTTATTATTACCGGTGTTATAACCAATGTGGGAGAATGTCTCTCCCCAAGCCTTTTAAGCAAACTCGAAGCCTGCGAATTCCCAGGCATCCCTTCACATATATACGATCATATAAGAGTAATGGAGAACAAAATGGAAGCTACCAGATGATTTTAAAGGTTAAGTCCTTTACATCCTAAAGCCCTGACCATACAGCCTGAACCGGAAATTGTCTTGAAAAAGCCGGCCCAGTAAGGATTTCGGGGACGCCGCCAAGGGCGGCGTGGTAAAGGGTACAGAGCGCTGGAACCTCTTGCGCGACGATGGGCCTTGAGTTTAGTGTTTCAGGCTTTGGAGTCTAGGTTTGGGACCTTTGGGTTCAGGTTAGGGGTTGAGGTCTTAGGGTTACGATTTGTTTTTTGGTTTAGGATGTTCAAGGTTTAGCACGTGGAATTGTAGCTTGAGGTTTGTGCTTTCAGTTTTAGGGCGGGAACTTATGGCATTTTCATGTTCAGAGCTTTTGGGGTGTCTTTCTAAGATATATCTGGATTCCGTAGGAGCATTTTCTCTGCTAGTGAGTCGTCTCTTACTTCCTTCTCTTTATGTCTGACATGCAGATTTTTTGCCTGAGGAGCCAGCACGTTTGTTTTCTGAAAACACACGCGCAACGGCTCAGGACAACGTCCAATCCATCTCCCTGCAGGCGCTACTCTTGCTTGCTTCACGGGGGAGCGAGGGGTGGAGGGAGGGCTTGTTGGTGACCCTAAGCCCCAAACCCTAAGCCTTCAATTTTGGTTTGGCGCCTCATGTCTCCAAGGCCTTTCCTCAAGATTTGCTGATGCACGGCTACGAGGGGTGCAGGAGGTTGACCCTCCTCAACAAGCATGGAGCCAGAAAAGGGGGGGTCAAAGCTGTGGTTTAGGGTTCAAGGTTTAGGGGACTGTTCTTTTAAGAAGCAGTCCACAGAGGGCTTTCCCTTCATAGGGGGACCCCAACATCGACTCCCAAGTGCCATAATTTTTGGGAAGCCCCGTATACCTCTGAACTAGGATGTAACCATTCCATTTTCCATTTGATCCCATTATTTGGGGCGATACATCCCGATAGAGTCCCTAAACCCTGGGAATCGCCCACGTACCCTAAACCCGAAACTTAAACCCTAAACACAAAACCCTAAACCCTTGACTCTAAACCCTCAAACCTAACCCCCAAACCCTAAACCCTAAACTCTAATCCCTAAACCCTAAATCCTACACCCCAAACTCTAAACCCTAAACCTCCAATACCTAATACTTCAGAAGGCCCACAGAAGCTCCATGCCGAGGCTCGGGGCGTGAACGCTTTTGCCAACGCAGGACGGCCAGGAGCTCATTACCATGGGGAGCCCATAGGGGGGGTTTGGGGTTTAAGGTTTGGGGCTTAGGGTTTAGGATTTTCAGTTTAGGGTTGAAGGTTTGGGGTTTAGGGTTTAAGGTTTGGGTTTTAAAGGTTAGGGTCTAGAGTTTGGGGTTTAGAGTTTAGGGTTTACAGTTTGAGGTGTCGGGTTTAGGGTGTAGGGTTTAGGGTTTGGGGTTTAGGGACAGCATAGTGATACAAAAGGATAATTAGTGGAGAATCGGAAATTACAATTTTAGGGTTTAGGAGAAAGGGTTTGGGGATATGAAGCCCCAATAATCGAAAATGAAACGGAAAAGAACATGGAACATTCCACGGGCACTGGGTTTGTCTAGTGGTTTCTAAGGGAGTAGGGTTTCCCAAAAATGGGGGTCCTCCTGATAAGGATACAGATCTCTTTAAAGTCTATGTTGGGGTCCCTGTATTCATGGAAGCTACCACGTTTGAGGTTGAGAGTGAAGTGCGGAAGATTGTTGGTCCGGTTATGGTGTCTTTATTCTTAGTGCGCTTACAGTGACGCTGCCTGTTTCAGGGGTTATGCAGGACCCGGACTTTCAGAAGTACCCAGGCCGAGCTATAGTCTAAGCTCCTTAATGGGGGTTATATAGGGTGTTATATAGGGGTGCATTATAGGGCTTATTAAATACGGGGATACTAGGAGTTTAGACTATAGTTCATGTTGAGATGTCTAAATCGAGTTCAAACGCCACAGCCGTGCCCGCTTGCCGCAGCAGCTGCTGCTGGTATTACCTTTGTTACTTAGTGCGATCAATATGCTTGGAAGTGGAGTAACGGACCCCCGCAGTAGTCCTTGTGTAATCCCTCTTGCCCCATATTCCATAGTTCTCGCTTATCTTCACACGGTAAAGCACAGCAAAGAAAAAGGGTTTTCCGTAAACCCCAAACCCTAATCCTTGAATTTAGATCCTAAACCCTAAATCCTACATCCTAGACCTTAAGCTCTAATGCCTAATCCCTAAATCTGAAACCCTAGATCCTACATCCTAAGCCTTAAGCCCTAAATCCTAAACCCTAAATCCGAAACCCTAAACCCTGCACCCCAAGGCCCAGCACAAGCCCTTCGCAACGGGTTCAGCTCTTCTCCTCCACGCTTCGGCGAGTCGGAAGCCAAGCCTCTTCTGGGTTGCTGTTACGGGACTTGAATTAAGTTACAATAATGTGGATCAATATATATATATATATACATATGTATGGATGCGGTTTAGGGTTGTGGTTTGAAGGTTTAGGGCTTAGGGTGTAGGGTTTAGGGTTTCTATTAAATGTATATACATATATACACACACTCTCCAAACAATGGGGTTCCTTTAATGGTAATTCAATCACCTCAACAGGTAAAACGTTTCTGTATAATGGTAACTTAAGATAAGTTCCTTTACAGCAACCCACTTCGAGGGCGGTGTCAGGGTGCTGAGGGTGCAGGCTCAGGATTTCATGAGGCCTGCGGCTGGGCTACGTTGGGGTAGGGATGTTCAGGATTTTCGTGGTTTTTCTTGCATGTTGGATACTTCTGCTTTCGCTCTTATCGTTTCGGGACAGATAGGAATATGGGAGGATCCAATCTCAAGAAATATTCAAGCAGAAAGCAGCGTCAAGCTTACATAAATCAGAGTGATGATCCAAGACTGTGTGGTGTCATGTTATACTCGCAGCATGCTTACAATTTCTGAAAGCAGGAAGGGATTGCAGGGATTGCAGGGGTGCCTTTGAGAACGATGCACGGTTGCACCCCCACCTCTACATCCTAAATCTCACACAAGCCCTAAACCCTAAATCCTATTCTCCCGTGCGTTCGCCCAGGTCAGCCCCAAGACAGAATAGAACAGATTAGGCAGCCTAAACCCCTAAAAACCTAAACCCCAAACCCTAGAACCCTGAACCCTAAATCCTAAACCCCTAGACCCCTTAAAGCTCAAACAGATTAGGCAGCGCGGCAAGACAAGAAAGAAGAACCACTGGAGTCTCCTGGAGCCATCAGCGGCTTGGCCAGGGTTGTTGTGAAATTAGGGTTTAGGGTTTAGGGTTACAGGGATTATACAAGGGTAGGGATATGAAGGGGTTATACAGAGGTATATAGGGGGTCTATAGGGATATATTCGCCCAATCTGGAGAATCAAAGGGAAAAGAGATAGCAAAATAACGTGGAAACTGGGATTGTGTTGTGTAGTGGTTTCTAGGGATACATACTTGGAGTGTCAGGGGCACCTAGTACGTAGGTTGACAATGGCCTAGCCTCCAATCCCAAAAAATCCTAAACCTTCAGCCCTACACCTTAAAACCTCCTGTGGCCGGAACAAGTCTTACACCCCTCTACAGAGTCCCAAATAGTCCAGCAATGGTAATTGCAGTACTTAGGGTGTACTAAATGGTGCAAGATTTCTTTTCCATTATCCCCTAAATAATCTCTGTAGTACGTCCCGATATATGCGAAATCTTACCCTAAATTCCGAATCCTAAACCTTAAACCCTGAATTCTAAACCTTAAATCCAGAGTCCGAAGCCCCAAGTGCCCAAACTCTAAACCATAAATCCTAAACTCCTAATACCCACTTAAACACCCAAACTCTAGACCCTAAAAACTTGCTGGTTCGTAGTATGGAATGGGGGAATTCAGTCCCTGTATAATGCCTATATATAGTATATTCCCCTTTTCCCTACAAACACTAAACCCTCAACCTTAAACCTTAATTGTAAACGCTAGCGCGCGCCCGCCTCGGCTGGCGGGGCTTCCCAATGTAGGAACATGTACTTACAGACATACAGGTATTTAAGTTAGGTATTTAGATACAGTCAGCTGCCTATTACATACACAAGAA